>VMDO01009738.1:0-75548 GCA_007922755.1 Pedetes capensis
AACAACAACAATATTATTCTATTGTCCAATGAATAATTTTACTTGCTATATACACATAGCAACCACTAACTGGCCAAAATAATCACATACTCTTCCTAAACTATTTCCAACAATTAACACATATGTTTGTGAAGCATTCCGCTCCTATCTGCACGTACTCAAAATCTACTTCCTAACAACTGCATCCTCTACTGTATGATTTGCAATTACACAGTTTGTTACTGTCTTACACAACCATCAGGGATCTGCATGAACACCACCCTTCCACTCCCTCACCTCTCTTCTAGTCTTTCCTATCTGTTTTTCCACCTGGAGAAACTCAATGAATTATATTTCCTTTTCTTTTCTAAATAAAGCACTCTCAATCCAACTTGCTGGCTTAACTCTGCTATCCTTCAAGTCTGCTTCTCATTTTCTCTTTCCTTCCACTGTCAGAGGTTTTGTTTTGCTCCTTTATCCTTCTCTTTCAATTTTAAAGTACCTTTTAACATTCTCCTCTTCTGACATATTATCTTTTCATATATAATGTCAGGATGGTTTTATTGCTATTAATCTGAACAAAACCATGGTCAATCTTTGCACAATATTTTGGACACCTATTCTTTAGTCGTTACTTGGTATATTCTGCCTATTATAAGCATTTCCCTGCACTGTGACTCCAACTCTAGACTCTATTTCAATTTTAGAGGGCACCTTTCTATAATATAAAACATTCAGAGTTTCTTTTAACTGTGATATTTGTATTCTTCCATTACCCAAAATAATGGTATATTATTTGATTTAAAAGAACTTTTTCTTATATTAATTTCTTATATTAATCTGCTATCATTCAGTTGTGGGGTGGGGTTTAGCTTAGTTAGTAGAGTGCTGCTCCATACTCTCTGAGGACCTAGGTTCAATCCTAAGCATGAAAAAAAATGGGAGATGGGTGTGGTAGTCCACTCCCGAAGCAATCCCAAAACAATCAGCTATTGAAAACCCTATGAGGATTGCTATGAGTTGGAATGAATCAACAGCACCTAAAAATAACAATAGCAATCATTCAGTTGCAGAGATGGAAAGCCTATACTTTTAAGGTTTGTTTATTTATTTATTCATTTACTTATTTAGTGCTGCTAGGGATCTAACCCAGGGCTTCCCACATGCTAGGCTATTAGGCAAGTGCTTTCCCTTGAGATACTTTCTCAGCCTTACTCTTAAGTTTTGATGGAAGAGTTTTAATTCTGAGGGAATTTCTTCCTCTTACTTCCCATCTTGAAATTTAATGGAATGAATTTATTTTTGTTGCCTCTGAAATAATTTTTAGCATTTAATATATGTAAGGTTGTCAGATTTAGCAAATAACAATACAACATGCCCAGTCAAATGTCAATTTCTAATGAATGGGCAATTTTATTTTTTAGAATAAGTATGTTTCATGCAAAGTTTGGAACATTGTTATATTAAAAGTTAGTTATTATTTACCTGAAATTCAAATGTAACTCAATATTCTATAACATAAATGTTGTTGTTGTTAGTTGCCATTGAGTCAGATCTGACTCCTAGTGACCCTATGTACAACTAGTTGGCACAGTATTGACTAAGATGTACATAAGCTAATTCCAACAGAAATACAGATTTGCATAAAATATTATAAAATTGTGTTCGCTTTTCATGAGACTTTTACCATGGAGACAACACTTCAAGTAAATTTCATCATCTTAGTCTTGTCATCATAATTCTCTCCTCATAGGTTATTAGGTTCATGGAAAACTTTCTCTTCGGGTTGCTAGGGTCTCATATTTGTTTTCTACAGTGAACATTTTGGTAACACAATTCCAGTAAAAAAAGAAACTATCATTAGTCTATTGCGTCAAGATAAATCTCTCAGAATAAACACATCAACATTTTTATTTATTTTTTTATAATGTGCATTGAATAATCAGGACAGATATAATGCAGTAACCCTAATCCTGTTCTGGCCACAGATACTTGTTACAAAGTGGTGAAAGATAAGGATATTTTTTTTTTCAGAGAAAAGTGTATGCATGCACAGGCACATACATTTTCATTAAAATTTCTGAGAGTTTACACATTCTCTGAAGATCACCCATATACCTCAGAAAAAAAACCCAGAATGTACTGGATTAATGTATAAAGTTGTACCTATAATGCATTTAATATTTAATAATGACCCATACTTACCATTTTACAATGTTGAAATTTTATTTTTACCTGATTTTCAGTCAGTTATTCCAAAAATAAAGTAGTTCACAAATTAAAATATTCATATACCATATGCATACATACGCTTTTTTGTTATGTAATTGCCCAAGCAGAAATAACTAACATTAAACAACCTACCTTACTTTGTATGTATGTTTCATAAGTAAGATGAGAGAAGAGTGGATTTACTATATTGTATTTTGATAATTATTAACAAATATACATGGGCTGCCAAAAATGTATACACATTTTAAGAGAGGTTATCCATGTACTACTTTTCAGAGTTGAATTGAATTATGATAGTAACCATTTTGGCCACTTCTTGTAATTGCAGAAGTCAAATATGGATTGTATTCATCTTTTGTTATCCATATATATTATCACAATTTTAACAATTAAAATGTTTGTACTTTTTTGGTACCTTGTGTTTATTTTCAAGTAAGTACAAGAATAAGTTCTCTGAAGGCTAGAAGAATACCTCATTCTCTGGCACATTCTATGCACTTAACTGGCAGTTATAAAATCATCTCAACTAATTTAGAAAGGTAATTGTCAGCTAAAATTTTGATATTCTAACTTATTGATTGATAAGGATAGCACTAAGGTGCTTGATTTGGCAACATTAAAATAATTCTGAAACAATGGAAATACTTGTATTACTGTAATTCCATAGCATTTCAAAATGGATTTACACTGCTATAAAATTTTTAATTACTATTTTGAGTGAAGATATAAAAATAAGTTCTTTTCTCAATTCTGCATATATTTTTTATTTAAATGGAAATTATCTTGTTATTTTTGTGGCAATACACTTATTTCCACTTCTTTCTTTATTTCTAAGATAAAAATAAAATTTACTTGGTCTTAAGAAAGTGATATATCATCAAGTGATCTAGAAACCTACTACATCTTCTGTAAACAGGCTATTTTTCTGTATTGCTTCCAGAAGACTGGAATGAAGAAATAAAAGTGAGGAAGAAGGATAGTGAAGACAACTAATCCCATATAGTGAAGAGTACTTCTATTTTGATACTGTTTTGCAGCAGATATTTATGAGACTATCTATGTTGTGATATGATATGTTTGCCCCAAGTGTGATTCATAGACTTATAAGCTGAAAGCACCCCAAGAAATGACCGTGGTCTTCTTGAAAGCATATAAATATCCACCATGATGATCTACAGTCATCAGATAATCTCAAAATCTTTGCCATTGTACTTAGATAGTGCCTGTATATGGACATGACATCATCAGACACTTAAAGGAGTCTGTGACTCAGAAAATGCAGTCCTTCCAATCTCTGAAAGTAAATTTCAGGAGGACTGTGCTCATTTTCCACAGTAGGATATTAATGAAGTGTTATATTGTACCCAAAACACAGATATTCTGTCACTGCAACACTTTATCAAAAACCCTTCTCAGACCATTTTCAAGTTGAATATTTGAGTTTGATCCTCAGCACTGCATAAAAAGGAGAAGGTGGCAGCTCACTCCCAATACACTCCCAAAACAATCTGCTATTGAAAAACCTATGAATAGCAGAGAAGCACTGACATAGTGCTGGGCATGGCACAGTGTCGGGGAGTGTTTCATTCTGTTATACATAGTGTCGCTATGAGTTGGACCCAACTCAGTGGCACGTAACAACAACATATAATGTGTTCCCTAGGATTTCTATTTTTAAGAGAAGATTTTAATGAAATGATCTAAAGTACCACATTTCACATTCATGTACAGAATAAAAAACTAAAAGCATTAAGCCACACTAATAGGATGTATGGGCTGAGATTTAGCTCAGTGGGTAGAGCGCTGCGCTGCAGTCTCTGAGGCCCTGAGTTCAATTCCTAGCACTGCAAAAATGGGAGAAGGACCTGGCAATCCACTCCCAAGGCAATCCCGAAGCACTCAGCCATTGAAAACCCTATAAGGGTCGCTATGAGTCGGATACCGACTCAACGGCACCTAACAACAACAACAACAATAGGATGTATACTTTCTGCTAAAATTTCTGTAAAATTGCCTCCCATTTTATAGAAAATTTTTATTATCACACATTAAACTCCTGTTACTATGTACAACAATCAGTAAGACTGAAGTATTTGGAAAGCAAAACATTAATGACCTTCAAATGAACTTGTTACGGAAACCAATTTATGAGTCAGTATGAAAAGTTGATGACTGAATATGTATTTGTTGTGGTGAATGAAGAGAAAAAAACTACTAAAATTGCAAAAGTAATTTTTCCAAGTTCATAAAGGTCAAAGTTGTTCCATAAATTTATTTTAAATAGGGTAAAATTGCTTTACATAGAATAAAAAGAGTCTAACACTTAAAAGTTATATTAATATAACCTCTAATATATAAACTAGCTATAATAAAATATGTTTAAAATATCTAATCCACAAATGTGGTCTAAAATAGTTCCAGTTAAAAAAATTTTACTTATGTTTAACCTACTATTTAAGAATAATTATAGAACTGGTGGATTCTGTCTTCTACTTGTTAGTAACTCAGAAAAGTATAACTCTGGTTCACATTTTTATTACTATTAAATAAATCCTAATAAATACATATTTTCAAAGTAAGTTGCAAAGTCAGTCAAAGGTAAATATCCAGTTTTCTCTGATTTAAAATTTTAGTGTCTTAACTTATACTCAAATGATCACTATATGCTGTGCAGTTTTTGTTTATTAAGAATCATGAATCATTCTCTGTATTCTGGATAATTGTCCCTATGATGCAAAGCATAATTGGAAAAATATAAGCCTATTGTGCAACAATATAGAAGTGGTTGAGTAAAGTAACTACAAAAGAAAGAAGAAAGAAAAGAAAAGAAAAGAAAAGAAAGAAAAGAAAAGAAAAGGAGAAAAACTTTTAATAGCCTAGATAGAAGCTGCCCTTGTGCTGTGGGATCAACTACTTTTTAATCCTTTCCTTTCATTGCTTGTGGAAAACGGCTACCATTCATGAAGATGGAGAGCTATAAATCACACACATACACACACAAAAAAATAGGACACATACCTTCACACCACTAAAACAATCTTTTAAGAATGAATGATACAGCAAATTTGGGGGATCATAAACAACTGAAAGCATTAACAATCAGTCATTGTCTTCCTGCAGAATTTCCAGTTAAAATTCCAGCTGGCAGCTTTGAAAAATGATGAAACTTATCCCTTTACAGTGATTCAGTCTGATTCTCAAAAGACATTTTTAAAAGGCTACCACAGAATCTCTGTTAAAAGTATATTAAGGCACCAGCCTCTCAGTGTACCTGACTGTTGATCACTAGCAGTCTTGCTGCTGGGTTAAAAAAGGTAAACTGAATGACTTGAATGTACCATAAGTTCAATATATTCAATAAAATATCTTCCCCTCCAAACTTTTATCTTGCTTGTATTTTCAAATTCAGCACCCAAGCTAGAAACCTGGAAGCAATATTAGAAGACTTGAGACCAATAAAGGAAATGACTGTCAAATAAAGACTTACCAAAAATAAATCCCATAATATTTGGAGCATGGAAATAGGACATTTCCACCTACTGCACCATTCCTATTCCACCCATGATTCTTTCTTTCTGCTACTCACACTTATATATAATAAATTATGGTAGAAATATCCCAGATTTGGGACTGATATTTACATTTCAATCCCAGTGTTGCATTTAATAACCTTGTACTTTTGGCAGATTATTTAACTTCCCCAAGTTTTAATTCTCTTTGATACATGTTAGAAAAACAATACCAAAATTTTAAGGTTAATTAAAAATATTTCTATACTACCTTATGGTTTGGGGTCTAGCTTAATCAGTGTGCTACTGCTCTGTGCATTCAGAGGCCCTGGGTTCAATCCCTAGCAGTGAAAAAATGGGAGCACTACCTGGCATCTCACTTCCAGAACAATCCCAAGACAATCAGGCCATTGAAAAACCTGTGAAGAGAAGCCCTGACATAATGCCCAGCATGGCACAATGTCAGGGAGTGTTTCGTTCTATTGTACATAGGGTCACTATGACTTGGCTCAAAGACACCTAACAACAACAACATGTGGGTGCTTATTAAATAACAGCCATTTCTACTATTAGTACCACTAATGCATACTAGCCTGAGATAGTGTAGCCAGAGTCACACAGAAGTTTGCGGTTACAACTGTTAGCTCAAGTGTAAGGTATGATTCTACTACTCACAGGGAACTCATTTTATGACATAATTACATAGTAGCTCCCAAAAGAAGCTAGCCTTAATCAGCTGGAGTTATAAGGTACAAATTGGACATGTAGTGGAAATATGGTTTGGGGGAGAGTAGGTGTTCTGTGATTAAATGATGTATTTATTCATTGCAGATATTTGAAGTTCCTTATGTGAGATACTTAATGGAGCAGGTAGTTTTCTCTTTTACTGTTCTTTTACTGAAAAAAAAAATTGTTCAAACAGGGTGAGGTAGTCCATACCTATAATTCCAGCAAGTCCAGAAGCAGAGGTTGGAGGATCCTGAGTTCAAGGTTGGAGGCAGCCTGCGTAACTAGTGACCTTGACTCAAAATAAAAAGTAAAAAATGGGCAAGGGGTGCATCACGGTGGTAGAGCACTTGCAAGATATGTTCGAGGCCCTGAGACCAACCCCTAAGTACCAAAAAAATTACACACACACACACACACACACACACACACACACACACACACACTGTTCTATCCTAAATCCTAGACCTGTAGCCCTAGCACTGTGGCTTCCAACCCTGTCAGATATCAGAAGCAAAGCAGGGTTGGGCCCGATTAGTACCTGGATGGGAGACCTCCTGGGAATACGAGATACTGCAGTCTTGGGAGAAGGACCCAGCAACCCACTCCCAAAAATCAATCTGCCATTGAAACCCCTATGAACAGCAGAGAAGCACTGACAATAGTCTTTCCCCTGTTGTACGTAGGGTGGCTATGAGTCAGACACTGACTCAATGGCACTTAAAAACAACAACAAATCCTATGGGCACCTGTCCTGCTGTGAAAGGGCAGCAACCACCGTCTTGCTTTCTTGACTTCTTTTTGCCAATTTAGTTTGAAATAGCTAAAGGGTTCTAACAGTATACAAGGATCACAGAAATAGTTCCCCAGGATAATTAAAAAAAATCCTGTTCTACTTTGTGTATAGATATCAGATTTTTCTGATAACTGATAAAACCCTGGCCAGATGTCCCAATCCCTATAACCACATCACAAATTAAATCTGGTGTGGCCATTTGACTGATGGTTTAGTTCAGAACTGGTACTTAGATTTCACTGGTAATTTTTCTTTAATTAAAAAAAATTATAACAGGGAATTCCTGAGTTAAAGCAGACAGCTTTCCAGCAAAGTTTTAGGAACTATGAAAAATAAATCCCTTGCAAACATATTGAGACCATGATCTTAAAAATTATATAAAGATTTTATCTGCTTTGGGGTTTCTCCAAAAGGAGTTCCTAAGGTATGTTTTACCAGAATGAGTAGTTTTGTTTACTTTGAACAGGTAAGCTTTTATCTTGACCGGATATATGTCTTCATGTAAAAAATGAAAAAAAAAAAGGTAAATAAATGTGTAATGGAGAAATGATTTGAGATCAAAGGTTAATTGCTGATCCTCATGTGCTCATGCATGAGACATCTGGGGCCAGCTTTACACAGAGAGTTCCTGGAGAGGCAAGCAGTTGGTGTGAAAATGGAAGTTAAATGAGAGATGATTTTGCTTTCCTCCTTAGTTACATAAGCATCTAAAAAGATGATCCTCATTTACCCCTCAATTTTTAATCTTAATTTCTGATTTTAATTTTTTTAAACTAAGTTCTTTTTTCCTTTGTTTGCTTTGTTGCTAGGAGACTGGTGATAGAAGAGGAAATGTGAACAAAATGAAGGCTACAGAGAAAAGAGAACAGTGCTAATTTCTTTCCTGTTAATTCAAACATCTAAAAATACATAGCCAAGAAAAAAACAGTTCAAGGAGAAGGTCAAATTGTTATCCTGAGGACTTAGTAACAAAAAGAGACCTGGATAAAATTAAGGAAGATCAAATACTAGGAAAAAATTCCTTTTCTCTCCATTTATTGATAAATTAAGTTATAAAGACTTTAGGAATTTTTTAGATTATTTCAAATATCTAACGCATGCATTATAGTTAAGTATATTTGACTGCTAAAATTAACTAACAAGGTCCTGACAACTGGAAATCTTGTATATGACAAGAAAGAGAAGTGAACGATGTATTTTTATGAGCCAGCCACTTTGTTTTCAATTCTTTTGTACTATAAAAATTACTTGCATTTTAAACATGAGAATATTAAGAATCAAGTACAAAAAAAAGTAGCACTAGAGACAATATTTACCTAGTAATAAAGAGAATTCTTTTAGGGTAAGACAGACCTATGACATAATCCTCACTCCCTTACTATCTAAATAGCAGTGATGCTGGATAATTTTCTGAACCTCTCCAAACCTCCATTTCCTCCTCTAAAATAGATATGATAACACTGACTTAAAACTGTTAGGGTTTTATAAGATATTGTTATCACAGTGTTCATAAGTAGTCATTGCCCAGTAAATAACTAATGTTATTAATACTACTTCTAATAGTATTAATTGTTCCTAGATCTGGTTCAGTCCTCCTTCCCTTACCACTTTGTATTTAAAATCAGTTCCTAAAATTATGTTTTGATGTTTTTATTTCTGTAATCTACTAGTTTACCATGAGATAAACTTGTTTCCTTAAAGAATAGCTGATTGTTAAGCAGTTTATCTCACTACCCTGGTTTGTAGTATGAACAGGGGGAAATGTCACCCTTATTCTAACTTGTGGACCAAGATAACATCAGTGCTCATCTCAGGTAAAATTCCGAAAGACACTTTGGTGAATTTTTCCCTTGCTGCCAGACATTCTTCCCTTTAGCTACCAATAGTCTTCTGGGCTTTCCCCTCCCTTCTCAATAAAAAGGTGTAATTTAGACATTTCTGGTGCTTATTATTTAAACTTGATAATATAAAATTATATTCATGTTTCATTACCCCATGTAAACTTTCACAGTAAGTGAGTATTAGCACTCAGGCATTGAATGTAGGCTGACTTTGAAAAGAGCTAGTACAGGCAGTATCTGTCCTAACATTCACCAACCCTAAACAGCAAAAATTCCTTTTACCTCATAGGTTTCTTATAAGATCAAATGAGTTAATACTTGTAAAGCACTTAAAAACAGAGGCTTTTGTCCAATATCTCTTCAATGAATACAAGGTATTATGACTATTCTGTTGTTAGGATACTATTCTCTGCTATATTTTTCTAGAACAAATATCCTAGCCTAATGTTTTACTGTACTGCACTTAATGATTTTTAAAAATTTATGGTGACATTACATTATTGCAATTTAAATTATTTCTGTGTGTTCTAAAATGTGATGTGACAGATCAAGATTTTAAACATAGTCTCAATTCTACTCATAGTTTTGAGCACAATACTGAATGAAATGGTCCTCCAAAATAAAATAATTCTTAAAATGAGTCTTTCAGATCATTAAGACCAGTATCATTGTTCCATTTTGCAGATGGAGAAACTCAGACTCAGAAAGGTCAACTGCTTGGGCCAAGGTCTCAGAAAAAGTGAGACAAGACCTAAATGGACATCAAAGATATCTTCTGACTCTTGAATCCAGTGGTCTTTTAAAATCCTCTCACATACTCTACCAGGAACACATTTAAGACAAATATTATATACAGGGTATTTGTATCTTGCTAGATAATTTTAATAGTCTAATATATTTAACTAACTGTGGTATATGTATTTGATTTTAGAAATAATCTAACATATTCCTAAATAATAAAGTCCCAGGCAAATAATAATTTTTAAAAATGAAACTGTGATGTGGTTGTTAGATGCTGTCGAGTCCAGTCTGACTCACAGTGACCCTATGTACTTATTCACAGGGTTGTCAGTGGCTGATTATTCCGGGAGTAGGCTGCCAGGTCTTTCTCCCATTCTTTTGGTGCTGGGGATTGAACCCAGGGCCTCAGAGCATAGAGAAGAGCACCTTACCAACTGAGCTAAACCCCAGCTGAAACTTTGATAGTGATTTTAAAGGGGAAAATGGTAGCCACAGTCTTTGGCTACTCTATGTTTAAAAAATAGTAATAAAAAGCCTTAGAATGATAAAGTAACTGAATGTAGAGAATCAAACACACAAAACCCATATTTACATACATAAAGTTATTCTAGGGTCAATCCTATGTATTATGAACAAAAGTTATGCTTTTTAAAAAAACCTAGTCAATAAGAGAATCAGGTACAGTGACACATTGCCTGTAATGTCAGCGATATGGGAGGTGGAGGCAGGAGGATCATAGATTCAAGGCCAAAGGCAGTCTATGTAACTTAGCAAGACTCTGACTCCAAAGGCAAAATTTTAAATTGGATAAGGGTGAAGCCAACTGGTAGAGCACTTATAAAGTATGTTTGAGGCCCTGAGTTCAACTCCTGAGTATGGCAGAGGGAGAGAGAGAGAGAGAGGAAAATATGACAAAGTGTCTTCTTTTCTGAGATTTTCTAAAAGAGTGATATAAGAATTAAAGATATAAATTAACAAATATTTAATATGATGAAGAATCATGCAATAATTCCCTAAGAAAAGAAGATAAATGCTACCACCCTTCAGGTTATATTTTAATTAATTGATTAATTACTTAGATGCTTAAGTGCTTTCCTTTTTATTTCTTGATTCATGTTTTAAATTCTAAAGAAGGTTAGAAGGACTAATAGGTGTCATTGTGTAAGAAATGGGTAAAGTAGCACACTGAATGGATTATCACTGATTAGTGTGAAATATTTTGATTTTGAGCCTCAAGAGCATGTTCCTATAACATATATGTATATTTATATTGTGAAATTTAGAATCTTACATGAAAGGTACTCATTGCCATGGACTTCTATTTATTTTTCTTTATCAGTACACCCAGCCCAGTTGTTCAACTATGGTTATAAATAACCTCTTGAAGACTACTCATTCTTTTATAAGAACTTATAGATATGTAAAATTCTTAAGCCATCATTGTCATTTTGGTTTTAGTAATAAACAACTTAGGACTGAAAAAGACATCTCAAAGTTCAATTTTTTCTTAAACTATTCTATTAATATGTAATTTTTAATAATGTTTTTAAAAACTCCCATCTGAACACCTTCTGAAAAGTGATGATAATAGGTTAATACAGAGATCATATTTAACTTGTAAATATCATTCTTGTGATTGTCATAATTTCGCATTACGTTATTCTTTACCTGTTACTAATGAGAGACTTTGGTTATTACTCATTCCATTGTTAGATGAAATGAAAAACTGACTTCAAATTAACAGCTATCATATTAATTTACTTATATAAACTTTCTTCATTTTATTCATTACTCTCATTCTCATAGTCATAACTACAAATTAATGTCACTTATTTTTAAAGCATTTCTGTTACAAAATGTATTGTTCAACAATACCTTTTTTACTTTTTTTTCCATAAGAACCAAAAATAGAAAATAACACATTTTGATAGGAATGTGGATAAATTGGTATTCGCCTTCATTTTTCTGGGACTGTAAAAGGGTATTGCCACTGTAGAAACCAGTTTTGCTGCCTCTTGAAAAGTTAAATCAGAAATACCCTATGTTCTAACCATTCCACTTTTAATTATATTCAAAAGAACTGAAAGCAGGGAGTCAAGCAGATAGCTGTACTTCAAGATTCATAGCAGTGTTATTTACAATATCCAAAAGATGAAAACAATACAAACATTTATCATCAGGTTGATAAAGAATCAAAATGTGACATACAGACACAAAGTGATATTATTTAGCCATAAAAAGCAAAGAAATCTTGATATTTGCTATAACATGGATGAAACTTGAACATATTCTGCTTAGTCAAAGAAGTCAGACACAGAAATAAGTATTGCATAATTGATCTACTATATTATATGCGCTACCTAGAATAGGCAAATTCATAGAGAAAACGTAGAAGAGAGTTTTAAAGGGACTGGGGAGAGGAAGGAGGAGGAATCGTTTAAGGTGTACCAATGGGAGTGATGAAGATGTTCTAGGTATAGAGAGTGGTAATGTTGTTAGGTGCTGCCAAGTCAGGTTCAACTCATAGCAACCCTATGTACAACATAACGAAACACTCCCCGATATTGTGCCATCCTGGCATTATTATCAGTGCTTCTCTGCTATTCATAGAGTTTTCGATGACTGACTGTTGTGGGAGTGGGCTGTCTGGTCGAAGCCTACAGCATCTGGTATTCCCAGACAGTCTCCCATCCAAAGACTAACCAGGCCCAACCCTGATTAGCTTCCAAGATTGTGAATGTATTCAATGACATTGAATTTTAAATTTTATAACTGTTAAAATGATAAATATGTTATGTATATTTTATTAAAAAAACTTAGAGAGCTGAATTCTGCTAATGTGTTTCTTGATCAAGAATCTAAAATCAGTGTACTTTTTTTTTTTTCAGTATTAGGGGTTTGTACCCATGGCCTTGCAAATGCTAGGTAAATGCATACCTAGTGCACTGCACTGCACCCCTAGTTCCTATTTTTATTTGTTAGTTTGAGACAGTGTCTCACTAAGTTATACGGGCTGTCTCTGGCCTCAAACTCACTGTCCTCCTGCCTCTGCCTCGAGAGTTACTGAGATTATAGGCATGTGCCATGGTGCCAGCCCTGCTCAACACTTACAATTTGTGCTCTTTTTGGACATATGTTATACTGTCATAAAATTTGCATTAAAAAACAAGTTCAGTTATATATACTATATATGGTAAAATTTGAACTTTACTGAAAGTTATTTCTTAGAAAGTTACATAAAATCTTTACTCTCAATTCGCTGGGCCATAAGCTTAATCATTTAACATAAAATGCAAATGAGATATTTATACCATATTAGTTTTCTGGAGCTGCCATAACAAAGTACTATGATCTGTAGGACATCAACAATGAAATTCATATCTCATTGCTTCCTTGTTGGAATCTGAGATCAATGTATCCCCAGAGTTCCTTCCTTCTGAGGGCCAAAACAGTACTTTTCATGCCTATCTCTTAGCTTCTGATGGTTGTTGGCAGTCTGTGGTGTTCTTTGGCTTGTAGAAGCATTCCAAGTCTCTGCCTTCAACGCCACATGGCATTCTCTCTGTGTCCAAATTCCCCTGTTCATAAGGACACCATTCATATTGGATTAGGGCCTATCCTAATAATTTCACATTAATTACATCTGCAACAACCTTATTTCCAAATAAGGTCACACTCTGAGGCACTGGAGTGAGAACTTTAAAATATTAATTATGGAAGGACACAATTCAGTCACAGCAATAACCTTACCCCTTGAGTTACATTGGTTGATTTGTAAGGATCAAATAGAATCTTAAGCCTATCAACAGGTTTTACTCTGTAACACTGATTTTGCTGAAGTCAGTGAAAAATGCAGTGACAACCCTGCATTTGGGGCATAATTTTATATGACATCCTACATTTTTTTTTTAAATTAGTTCAGGGCTTTTTCTCATTTCAATGCATTGTGAGATTTGTGCTTCTCACTTTTAAGTAATATTGCCCAAATTTGTTCCATTAGTTTGTATTTTGAAACTCAAACTTCAATAATTGTCTTTCCTGTAGTATCTATTTTTATTTTTTGGAAATTTCCTTATTTAAAAAAACTATGATAAATCCATCATTCTTGCATAGGAAAGTCAGAAACTATATACATGTTATATTAACTTTTAATAGTGACCTACCATCTGCCATGGTTTGGATATGGTTTAAATGTGTCCTTTAAAGTTTGGTATGTTGAAGTTTGCATACAGCCATAGCACTGTGGCCTCCAATCCTGTGAGATCTGGAAAGCTAAGCAGGGTCAGACCTAGTTAAAACCTGGATGGGAGGCTGCCTGGGAACAACAGGTGCTGTAGGCTTGGGAAAAGGATGCAGCAAGCCACTCCCAAAAAATCAATTTACCATTGAAAATTCTATGAATAGCAGAGAAGCACTGATAATATTGTTTCACCTGTTGTATGTAGAGTCACTATGCATCAGACATCAACTTGATGGTACCTAACAACAACAACAACAATGTTGAAATTTAAGAGGGTAGAAACTCAATCCAACAAACATGTTTAAAGGTGGGGCTCTTGGCAGGTATCAGGATTATATAAAGTCATTCAGATGGAACCTACATGATATAATACTGGGGATTTTATAAAATGAGAAAGAGAATCTAGAAGATGAATGTGTGTGCACACACATACATGCACATACGCATGCTTGTTCACAATCTCCCACTTCTTGCCATGTAATGTCTTGATCCACCTCAGGACTCTGTCACCAAGAGGGCCATCACCAGGTAAGATCTCTCACCTTTGGACCAGACTGTGTGCCAAAATAAACTTTTTTTCTTCAGCCTGGGGTGTTTTGTTATACTAATAAAGCTAGACCAATACACCATTTATTACTTCTCAAGCAGAGCCAACACTCTCAGTGATGGGAACCACCTCATCTGTTTTAGTACAACAACAGCTGAAAGACTTTTTACGCAAGCAGTACTGCAAAAAGCTAACTTTTGATAAGCCATGGAAATCATTCTAGTGCACATGCTAAATACATTACTCAGTAGTAAAACTATTTAAGTTGTCATCCCTAGAGAGAAATCTAACAATTATAGAGACCATGTGGTATTCACAGGGTGAGGGAGAAATCCTCTTTGATGTTAAAGCACATTGATAAAAATAATTAATCACCCTAAAAATGTTGTGATTTTTTTCTTTGAATCCTCTCCACAGAATACTTACTTTTTGATAAAGGAGATCTTCTGTTTTTTTTTTTTTTTTTTTTTTTTTTTGTAATGAAAGAGAATGACAGTAACCATCTGCTTAGTTAAATAACCATTTGGACTTCTCACTAAAATGAGAATACTCCCATATCTCAAACACATAAAATATGATTTAGAGAAAGATTATTGCCTATTGTTGGAAAATCAACAATGAAATAATGAACCATCCCTTCCTCTACCCTCTATCAGAAACAGGCATTTCAAAGTACAGAGTGTCTTTTATACCCCTCCCAGAATGAGGTATCTAGACTCATTGTTCAAAGTCTGACAGATCATTTAGTAAGTCCTTCCCTCTGACTTTATGAAAGAATCGTCAGCAACTAGAACCAAAAGGACAGAAACCCACCAGTTTGGTTCAAGAAGCCTGTTGGGGAAAAAAGGGTTCTGTCTAGCCCCAAGTAACTCTTATATGTCCATCCCAGAAAGCCTCAGCATTTGAGATCATGTATTGTTACCAGGAAGCCACAATGAAACCAGATTTGTCATGAAATGCCTAAAAAGTAATACAACATTAATAAGGATTTGTTTGCCAAATTTCAATGTAGCTGTGAGAACTTCGGATATGAGCCTTGGCAAGTATGTCCTGATGGGTAATTAAGGAGGAAAAGCCCAAAGCACTGAGCCTGAAAAGACAGGCTGAGGGTGGTGCTTCAGAGGCAAAGTGCGGATTCTGGAAACCCGGGGTGACCTAGGTGGGTGCTTGTAGAATGATTACAGGGAGGAACTGGGAAATTTCCAACAACAGCACCCCCATTGCAACAACAACAAAAAAAAACCCTTCATTGGCTCAAATTTGCCTAGAATCATCTTGTTGTTGTTGTTAGGTGCTCTCCAGTTGGTACCTGACTCATAGAAACCCTATGTACAAACAGGTGAAACGCTATTGTTAGTGCTTGTCTGCTATTCATAGGAATTTCCATGGCTGATTGATTTTTGGGAGTGGGTTGCCAGGTCCTTCTCTTAAGCCTATAGCACCTGGTGCTTGCAGGCAGTCTCACATACAAGTACTAACGAGGCCCAACCCTGCTTAGCTTCTGAGACCTGATGGGATCAGACACCACAGTGGTACAGCTGCAGGCAGAATCATCCTAGGTGGATGCAAATATTCAAAATACACTTCTTCCAACTGAGAGGTGTCCTATACACATTGTACAGCTAGAAAGGACTTCCTCTGCAGATTCCATGAAGTTTTCTGTGTTGAGGCCAGGAAATGGAAAGAATAAAACTTGAAATTACTACAAACTCCAAAGAGCTTATTGTCACATGAAACATTTACTTTGAACATATTGAAATAAAAGTTTGGATCAAATATTATGCTTACAACTGAGCTGAAATGAAATAAAAAGGACCAAAAAGAAAAAGCAGCTCCTAACATGCAGACTGCTATGTCTGGTACTCTTCTATTGAATATAAACAATTTCACAAAACATCAACACCAGAAACCCCACCTTTAATTCTCTCACATTGGCGATTAGGTTCCAATATACAAAGCTTAAAGGATGCCAAATATTGTCCCATAGCATTTGATAATCAGGTTAATTGAGGTCAGAACAGTGGGGCTTTAATCAAATGAGACCAGTGTCCTTGAAAGAGGAAGGGATACCAGAGATGTGTTGTGCACAGAGCCTAGGGCCATTTATGGACACAGAGAGAAGATGACCAATTACAACCCAAGAGGAGAGGCTTAATAAAAAAAACAACACTGACAGCACTTTGATCTTTGACTTCCAGCCTTCAGAACAGTGAATTATCTATTTCTGCTATTTAAGCCACCCAGCCTGTGGCATTTTGTTATGGAAGTTCAAGCAGATTAATAGAGCAAATATGATGCAAGCAGAGTCTCTTGATAAGTGCATGTATATTGAGATCATCAAACCACTAGTCTATTCTACTCCAAGTCTGATAGACAGACATCATGTGGATGACAACCAAGCAGCATAGTGATCATCCAGAATGGAGGCCATAGGCATATGGCCGTAATCAAACCATCTCCCAGTCAGTTGAGCAACTCCAGCTGAAGTCTTTGACATTTTGGAGCAAAGATAACCCAGGCCTGCCCTGCTCTAATTTGTGGTGCACAAAAGTATGAGCAAATAAATGGTTATTTTTAATCCCCAAAGTTTTGAGATTTTTTTATACAATAAATGAATAAAGCAAAATTGGTGCTAGAAAGGAGATGCTATCATAACAAATGACTAAGACATGTCACATTGACTTTGTGAGTAGGTAGAGGATGTGTTGGCTGTATTAATCAGGGTTCTCCAGAAAAAAAGCACCAGTAGAATTGCCTTTAGAGGAAGTGAGTCACACAATTGTGGAGGTCATCAAGTCTAAAATCTGCAGAGCTAGCCAGAAGGTTAGAGACCCAGAGAAGAATGGATGCTATAGTTCAAGTCCAAAGGCAATCAGGAAGTGAAATTCCTTTTTCCTTAAAGGACTTTAGTCTTGGTGTTTTTCTTTAAGTCTTTCAACTGGTTGGATGGGGCCCACCCAAATTATGGGTGGTAATCTGCTCTACTCAATGCATACTGGTTAAAATCTTAATAGAACACAATGAAACACAGAAAAAGGTAGGGAAAAAATAAGAAAGCAATGTCTCCAAGAACTCCATGACAACTTCAAATGATGGGCTAACTTGAATCAACATCCCAGGATGAAAAAAATTAACAGAACCGAAAATACATTTAAAAACATAAGTGGCTAAGAGTTTTTCAAAATTGATGAAAAAACAAATCATAAATCAAAGATACCTAAAGAACTCCAAGCAAAATTAGCATCAAAATTAAAAAATAAAAATAAAAACTATAAACAGAAGAATAAAATGTACCCCAAATAAGCAGTAGGAATGACAAAGAGCTTAACTCAATGAGATTGAAAACAGAGAAAGAGTAAATAGAATAGATAAAACTAAAGCCTGGTTATTTGAAAAAATCAAAACATTTGAAACCTCTAGCCAAATTAATCAGGAAAAAAAAGAAAGAGCATACAAATTATCAGTATCAAGAATTTAAAAAACTAAAAAGTTTCACTACAAATTCTCAGGCATTAAAAAAAGATAATTCAGGAATATTTTTAATAACTTTATGTCAATAAGGTATTAAGTTGGCCTAAAAAGGATAATTCCTTGAAGGACACAAACTATGAAGACTCATTCAAGAAGAAATAAAAATCTTGTTTTGCACTATATCAAGTCACTAAACTTTTTATCAAAGGATCACAAAGTAAATATTTTAGACTTGCAGAGCATAAAGTGTGTTCCAATTCTTATCTCAGCTATTGCAGTACAAAAAAAATATAATAAAGCATAGATAATTCATAAATTAATAGAAATGACTATGCTCCAATAAAATTTTATTTACAATAGTAAGGGACTGGGCCACAGCCCATAGTTTTCAATATTTGTCCTATATCTGTCAATTCAATAAAAGATTATTGAATGCCTATGACTTATCAGCCTGCAGCTGTACTACTGTCATATCTAATCCTATCAGATCTCTGAATTTAAGCAGGGTTGGGCCTGGTTAGTACTTGGATGGGAGACTGCCTGGGAACAGCAGATACTATAGGCTTGAGAGAAGGACTCAGGAACCCACTCCCAAAAAAAAAATCAGTCATTGAAAACCATATGAATAGCAGAGAAGTACTAACAATACTAACAACAACAACAACAATTTATCTGATGTGGTAGTAGGTCCTAACAATACAATATTGAACAAAAGGAATTTTCAGCTCTCAGTTTATGGTCTGGTCACTGATAGAAATAAGTAAATAGAACATCAAAATGGAATATGGTGACTACATCCATGGGGGTAGTGCAATATTGCATATAGGCAAGCATGGAAGACCCTTAACCTAGATTTTAAGGCTCAGAAATTACCAGAAATATATAAGTTATATTAAAGATGAGAAATTTATGAGAAGAATGTGATATAGTTTCTTGGGAAGGAAAACAGAAGATACAAAAACAAAAATCACCAACACAAGAAACCATGGGGAATTCTAGAAACTGAAAAAAACATTCAGTATATATGAAGCTTGGAAGGCAAGTTGTAGAGTACCACAAAAGGGAGAAAGTTAAGCTGTTATAAGGTGCTGTTGTAATTTAGGATTAAAATAATAGCGGTCTAAACTACAGTGGTGAAATAGGCATGGAAATTAGTGGGCAAGTTTAACAGATGATTCGATGGGCAAGAAAGAGAAGCAAGAACAAAGAGGAGATGGGAACAAAGGAATCTCTAGTTTGACTAATGTGAGCAGAATGTTATTTTCTGGGAGATGGAACACAGAAAGAATAATCAACCTACATGGCCTCAAAATGTTAGATAATACAACAATCATATACAGTAAGTATCTGTTACTAATAAAAATCAAGTTTTAGCCATATCATGTCAGTCCTTCTTACCATCTCCTGAGTCCTCTGCACAATGTTTGTTTTGTCCTTTGCTCTCCAGTAGACAATGATTTCCTTAAAGGAATGTGTTTTCTTTGTTTCTTATATTGCCATCAGTGACTAGATCGTGTTTAGCACTTAGGAATAGACTACAGCCAAATTCAATTATTAGAAACATCAAAATAATTATCAGTAATATCAGACTATATTTTATACATAAATAAATTTGTTTTGCATTAAATTTTATAGTTTACTGTTTAACTCTCTTGAATGTCACTATTCATTTGGACACACCACTAGCTGAAGATATTTAGTACAGAAATTTAAATACGTGAGCTGGGCACATGCCTAGAATCCCAGTGACTCAGGAGGTGGAGGCAGGAAGATCAAAAGTTCTAGGACAGAGGCAGCTTGCATAACTTACTGAGACCCTGTCTCAAGATAAAAATTAAGAAATGGGCAGAGGGTGCATCCCAGTAGTAGAGCACTTGCAAAGTATGTGTGAGGCCCTGGGTTCAATCCTCAACCACTTCTCCCCTAAAAAAAAGAAAAGAAAGAAGGAAGGAAAATAGGAAGGAAGGAAGGAAAGAAGGAAGGAAGGAGGGAAGGAAGGAAGGAAGGAAATAAATTTAAATTTAAACTTGTAGAAAATTATATGTCATTCAGCATCTTCAGATCACGCAGAGGGTAACTGAGGGTGGTATCCACAGAAGTTGCCAAATTATTATATGGAAGAGACTGAAGAAGAGAATAGAATTAGGAAACTTTGATTCCTAATCAAAGTTTGTTTTGATTTAACATTTATATAACATGAGCTTTGATTTAGCATTTGTATATTATACAAGATAAAGAATCATTCATCAGTCTTCTTGATGAAGTCATCACCATGCCTATCTGTGTGTAAGCATGAGTAGAGTGAGAGGAAGAACAAGTGGAAATAAGGAAAAGACTAAAATACCCCTAAGGCCCACCCTGAGTCTCTACTGGAGGCTTGTTGTTGTTGTTGTTAGGTGCCAACAAGCTGGGTCCATGGCTGATTGTTTGGGGATTGCCACATCCTTCTCCCAGTTTTTTCAGTGCTGGGGATTGAATTTGAGTCCTCAATGAGAGTGGAGCAATACTCTACCGACTAAGCTAAACTCCAGCCCAACTGGGATGCTTAATTCTTTCCTTTTGATTTATAATTTCACATAATTGCATTTTTGTGAGACAGGCTTTTAGATATCAGAACATTTTCAGAATCAACTATAGCAATATTATCTTTCCTAAGAAATAATTGAAGCAAAATCATTTTCAAAACATTTAAGAAGACTATTAAAAGCTAATTGAGTTATAAGTAATAACAGAGGAAAATCTACAAATGCTATAAATGTTGAAGACCGTATTTATATTTGGTGATAAAAAAGTTGACTTGTTAAGGCAAATCTCCTAGGATATCTTTCAGGTATGTATAAACCAAGGAATTTTAATCTATTTTGTTTAAGCCAAAGAGGAAATAGTCTTTTGTCCCTAATGTTATGCTATTGCTGAATGAATAATAGATTTTTAGAATGTAGTAATGAGTAATAATGGGCTCTGTTAAAGAAAACAGAATACGCCTAACACTGACTGGCTTTTACTAGCTCTCTGTGACCTCTTAAAGGTGATTCCTGCCACCCTGGTAAGCACAGAAGAAGAGAGCTGAAACAAAAGTAGAACAGCTGGCCCCTATCAATGGAGCAAACAGAGTTCCATGGAAAATTTGAGCCATTGAAGACATGCTCTTTTAAAGAATATTAGGCAGCTCCTAAGCTACATAACATCAGTTAAAGTGATTTCCAGGATAATATAGTACTCTAATAATTATTGAGAAACAAAATATAAATTTGGCCTGAATACCAAACTTTATAACTCTGTTGCTATTGCAACAAGAAAAAAGGGAAAAAAAGAGCCAAAACTATTTTCTAAAGTGAAATAAAAACATTTCAATAGCAAATACTTCAAATGTACTATTTAACCACCTACACTCTAAAATTTTTAAGGAAAATGAATAAATAAATTTACTTCAAAACTAAGTTCTTAGGTGAAGATTATAGTAATAGGGGATGAGTTCATCAGCTGGAAGTTGACAGAAACTGACATTAACCACAAGAAGTCCACTTTTGAATATAGATCTCCAACAAATAGCAGTTAATCGATTGACAGAATGTTAGCTTGTTTCTCAGCAGAGGCTAGATGAACAAAATCACCTAATATTAATTTTAGGAAATTAGCTCATTTTCAAATAATACAGACTTCAAGAATTAGAAAAATATTTTTATAATGCACTTTCCTAAAAACCAAAGAATATTATCTACTCCTATTATGCTACTCATTAATTCAACATGCTTAAAATTACTGCCAATCCAGCATTTCCTCTTAACCTCACAAACTCTAAGTAACCTGCTCAGATTTCATTTCTGAAGATCATAGGAAAGCAGATTTTTTTAGACTAGGGAAAATTATTATTAAACATAACATGTATTTAACATTGTTCTGGACATATAAACTATTACAATGGTAAGAGAATTTTTGAGATGTAAGGGCTTGAAAAAATCACATAGAGAGATTCTATCAAACTTATGTATTATGCAAACAGAACTGTGAAATGTCAATCATAAATATAACTCCAATTTTTATAATTCATAATTTACTGCAAATGTAAGAACTACAGCAATTCCTGGAAATATAATTAAAATTTCTTCTGCCTGGGTAGAATTAGTCAACCTACAGTTTTAAAAATGCCATTTATGTCATGAAGTATCTTCCTTCAAAGTAGAGGCAAACCTCATTTTATCATACTTTCCTTTATTCTGCTTTGCAGATGTTAAATTTTTAACAAATTGAAGGTTTGTGACAATTTGGTGCTGTACAAGTCTATCAACATCATTTTTTGCCAACAGCATGTATTTTGTCTCTCTGTGACACATTTTGGCACTTGATGCAATATTTCAAACTTTTTATGATTGTTATCAGGAGCTGGGGTTTAACTCAGTTTGTAGAGCAATGCTCTGTGCTCCCTGAGGCCCTGGGTTCAATCTGCACCACTGCAAAAATGGGAGAAGAGCTTGGCAACCCACTTCCAAAACAACGCCACAATAATTAGCCATTGAAAACCCCACGAACAGCAGAGAAGCATTGACATAGTATCAGGCACAGCACAGTGTCATGGAATGTTTTCTTCTGTTGTACATAGAGTCTCTATGAGTCAGACCCAGCTTGAGGGCACCTAACAACAACATTATTATTATCTGTGGTGGTGAAATTTGATATTTCATATTGCTATTGTAATTGTTTTGGGGCACCACACTCCATGCCCATATAAGGTAACAGACTCTATTCATAAATGTTAATGTATGTTCTGATTGCTCTACCAACTGGCCTTTCCTCTGTCTCCCTTCCTCTCCTCAGGCTTCTCTATTCCCTGATAAACAATATTCAATTAGGTCAGTTAATAACCCAACAATTGCTTCTAAGTGTTCAAGTGAAAGGAAGACACTATCTCTCACTTTAAATCAAAATCTATAAATGATTAAGCTTTGTCAGGAATAGATGTTGAAAGTCAAGATAGGCTCAAAGCCTAACACTCTAGTATCAGTTAGCCAGTTGGGAATACAAAGGAAAAGTTCTTGAAGGAAATTACCACTTTGGAAAAAAATATGAATCATAAGAAAATAAAACAGCCTTATTGCTAATTTGGAGACAATTTTAGAGGTATGAATAGAAAACTAAATCAGCCACAACATCCCCTTAGCCTAAAATCTAGTCCAGACCAATGCCCTAATCTTATTAGTTCTCTGAAGGCTGAGGTGGCAAGAAAGCTGCAGAAGAGCCTGATGCCAGCAGAGATTGGTTTATGAGGTTTAAGGGAAGAAGCTGGCTCCATAAGAGTATAAAGGGCTGATGGAAAAGTAGCAAATTATGCTGAAGATGCACCTCAGGTAACTGATAAAGATGACTACACTAAGCAACAGATAATCAGTATAGACAAAACATCTTTATACTGGAAGAGATGCCATCTAGGACTTTCATAGCTGGAGAGGAGAAGTCAGTACCTAGATTGAAAGCTTCAAAGGACAGGGTGACTGGATTATGAGAGGCTACTGAAGCAGGTGACTTGAAACTGAAGCCAATACTTATTTGTCATTTTGAAAATTGTAGGTCCCTTAAGAATTATACTAAATCAGAGTCCTAGTAAGGAAATGCTTTTCTATGCCTATGTGTTGGAATGAATTGCCTATCTTTTCTTCTATTACTTTTAAAGTTTCTAGTTTTATGTTGAGTACTTTTATCCATTTCAAGTTAACTTTTGTGCATATTGAGAGGTGCAGGCCTGTTTTTATTTTTCTGCAAGGGGAAATCCAAGTTTTCCAGCACCTTTCTCCAATTTACCTGCTTTTCTTCTTTGTCAAAAAATCAGGTGGCTATACATGCGTTGATGTATCTCTGGGTCCTCTATTCTGTTCCACTGTTCTTCAGGCCTATTTTTGTGCCAATACAAAGCTGTTTTTGCTACTACAGCCCTGTAGTATAGATTAAAGCTGGGATTGTGATTGCGCCTCCACGAGTTTTTCAGCTTAAGAGTGCTTTGCCTGAGGAAATCCTGAGAGAGGAGAGCAGGGAGAGGAAGAACAAGGAGAAGTGAGGAATGGGGGAGGGGGTGACTGCAGGGTGAACAGCCCAAATTTAATAGTTCTGGAAATAATTATAATAACACCAATAATACCAAAGAATGGTAATAATATGGATGGGCTAGAAAATTCAGGTAATAGTACTGACAATGTAAAAAGATAGTTCACTACAGAAAAAGTTTTGATCTTAAACATAATTGGGATCCAAGGATATATAGAAAAATATTACCACAAAAAGACATACAGATAGAAGAGAAGTCTTTGGTGGGGAGGTGGGATGGGGGGAGGAAGTGCACAAGAGGGTAGGTGGGAACTTATCTGTGCAATGTATAACAAAATACATATATGGAAATGTTGCAATGAAATGCATGTCAGAATGAAACACATTAAGTTGTACGTTTAAAATGTCCAATAAAAAAAAAGAGTGCTTTGGCTATAATGTGTCTTTTGTGTTTCCTTACGAATTTTTGGATCATTTTTCTATTTCTGTAAAGTCTGTCAATGGAATTTTAATGGTGATTGCATTAAATCTATAGATTGCTTTTGGCAAGATAGCCTTTTTTACAATATTGATTCTCCTAATCTGTCAGCAGGGGACGTCCTTCCACTTGTTTGTATCCTCTGCAACTTCTTTCTTTAATGTTTTGAAATTTTTCTTATAGATATCTGCAGGATCTTTGGTTAGATTGATTTCAAGGTATTTAATTTTCTGGTGGGCTATCATGAAAGGGATTGTAGCTGTAATTTCCTTCTCTTCCTGCTTACAGTTGGTGTAAAGGAAGGCTATTGATTTTTGCATGTTAATTTTGTATCCTGCCACTTTGCTAAAGGAATTAATTAGGTCTAAAAGTTTTCTAGGGGAGGTTTTGGGGTCATTTAGGTAAAATGTCATGTCATCCACAATAAGGATAATTTGATCTCTTCTTTGCCTATCTGTATCCTTTTGATTTCTTTCTCTAGTGTGATTGCCCTTACTAGGACTTCAATCATAATGTTAAATAAGATAGGAGAGAGTGGACATCTTTTCTTGTTCCAGATCTTAGAGGAGATGGAAATCACAACAACAATATATAATGGGACTACATGAAATTAAAAAGCTTCTGTATAGCAAAGGAAACAATCAACAGAATCAAGGAAGTCCCCACTGAATGGGAAATAATCTTCACATCCTATATATCAGACAGAGGACTAATTTTCAGAATTTATAAAGAACTCAAGAAAGCAATTCCCAAGATAATAAGTAACCCAATACACAAGTAGGCAAAGGAACTGAACTGACAGTTCTCAAATGAAGAAGCTAGTAAGTCCATGAAACACATGAAAAATGTTCAATGTCCCTAGCCATTGTTGTTGTTGTTAGGTGCCCTCGAGCCAGTATCTGACTCATGACGACCCTACATACAACAGGGGAAACACTATTGTCAGTGCTTCTCTGCTGTTCATAGGATTTTCAATGGTAGATTGATTTTTGGGAGTGGGTTGCCAGGTCTGTCTCCTAAGCCTACAGCACCTGGTGTTCCCAGGTGGTCTCCCATCCTAGTACCAACCAGGCCCGACTCTGCTTAACTTCCTAGATCTGACAGGATTGGATGCCACCGGGCTACACCTGCAGCCTTCCTAGCCATTAGGGAAATGCAAATCAAAAGATATTCTACCTCACTCCAGTAAGAATGACCAAGATCTATAAAACACATAACAACAAATGCTGGCAAGGCTGTAGAGAAAAGGGAACCCTCTCACACTGCTGGTAGAATTGTAAATGGGTTCAACCACTTTGGAAATCAATATGGAGGTACCTTAGAAAACTAAAAATAGATCTACCATATGACACAGCTATAACACTATTGGGAATATACCCAAAGGAACATGAGTCATCGTACCACAGAGACACCTGCACCTTTATGTTCCACGCAGCACTTTTCACAATAGCAAGGTTATGGAATCAACCAAAGTGCCCTTCAACAGTAGAATGGACAAGAAAACTATTGTACATATACACAGTGGAATACTATTCACCAATCAAAAAATGAATGTCATTTTCAGCAAAATGGATGGAATTGGAGAAAATTATTTTAACTGAACTAACACAAGCCCAAAAAGAGAAATACCACATGTTCTCATTCATATGTGGGAACTGAATCAAGCTTAAAAGAAGGAAAAAAATCCTATACATAAACTGGAACATAATAAGAACTCATGTAAACTTAGAGGAGAAGGGGCAATTTAAGGAGTGTCAAGAAGGAGGGTTGTTGTTGTTGTTAGGCGCGGTCGAGTCGGTATCCGACTCATAGCGACTCTCTGTACAACACGGGAAACACTATTGTCAGTGCTTCTCTGCTGTTCATTGGGTTTTCGATGGCAGATTGATTTTTGGGAGGGGGTTGCCAGGTCCTTCTCCCAAGCCTACAGCTTCTGGTGTTCCCAGGCGGTCTCCCATCCAGGTACTAACCAGGCCTGACCCTACTTAGCTTCCGAGATCTGACGGGATCGGATGCCACAGGGCTATGGCTGCAGGCAAGAAGGAGGGAGGGATCTAGAAAAAGGAAGCGATGATGAGAGAAGACAGGAGGGGAGTAGGGCCAATGAGGAGCAAGAAATGAAAGAGAGGTCAACCTCAAAGTAAATAGCCCAACTTTAATAGTTTGGGAAATAATAATAATAATAATAATAATAATAATAATAATAGTAGTAGTACCAATGGATGGCAATAATGCAAACTGACTAGATTACTCATGTAATACTGCTGAGAATGTAAAAAGATAGATTATAGAAAAATGTTTGGACTTAAATCAAAGTCAGGATGCATGTATGTAGATAAATATTCCCACAAAAAGACATAGAAGTAGAAAGGAGGCCATTGGTGGGGGTTCAAAGATGGGGGAGGAGGAGCATGAGAGGGTAAAGAAGAAGTTATGTGAGAAATGTATAATGAAACACATATATGAAAATGTCACAATGAAATACATGTCAAAATGAAACACATTAAGTTGTACATTAAAAATTTCCAATATAAAAAGAATTATACTAAATCTACTCTACCTGTGCTCTATAAATGGAACATCAAAATCTAGATGACAGCCCATCTGGTCGCAATATGGTTTATTGAGTATTATGTGGCCACTGTTGAGGCTCATGGTTCAGAAAAAAAGATTACTTTCAAAACATTCCTGCTTATTGACAATGTACCCAATCACCTACAAGCTCTTAGAGATATGTGCAAGAAGATAAATGGTGTTTTCATGCTTGCTAACATAACATCTATTCTGCAGCCCACACATCAAGAAGTAATCTTGACTTTATAGCCTTATTATTTCAGAAATATATTTTGTACAGCTATAGGATTTACAGATAGCAATTGCTCTAATGGATCTAGGCAAAGTTAATGAAAACCCTTCTGGAAAGGGGGCACCACTTTAGATGCCATTAAGAATATTTTTGATTCATGGGAAAGGAAATTGGTGTTCATACTCAAAGCACCAACATTAACAGAAGTTTGGTAGAAGTTTATTCCAGCCCTCATGGATGACTTTAAGCGGTTCAAGATCTTAGTGGAGGAAGTAACAACAGTTGTAGTAGAAGTAGCAAGAGAGCTAGAATTATGGTATAAGTGATGCCTGAAGATGTGACTGAATTGCTGCAATCTCATGATAAACCTTACATGACGCTAGGTGCAGTAGGGCAAGCTTGTAAACCCAGCGACTCAGGAAGCAGAGGCAGCAGGATTCCAAGTTCCAGGCCAGGGGCAGTCCGCGTAACTTAGTGAGAGCCTATCTCATGACAAAAAATAAAAAGGGAGCTGGATGTTAGAACACCTGCAAAGTATGCATGAGACCGTGGGTTCCAGCTCCCCAATACTGGGAAAAAAAAATACTTCCATGGATGAGAATTTACTTCTTATGGACAAACAAAGAAAGTGGTTTCTTGACATAGAAGCTATTCCTAGTGTGAAGGTGTTGTGAACGTGGTTGAAATAACAAATAACTTAGAATATTACATAAACTTAATTGAAAAAATTATCAAAAGCATTAGAAAAGATCAACTCCAAAACAAAAAAAAAATTTGCAGCAGGTAAAATGCTACCAAGATTGCCAGCTAAAGAGAAATATTTTGTAAAGAAGCAACTGATGTCGGAAACCTCATGGTTGTCTTATTTTAAGGAATTGTCACAGCAACCCCACCCACCAGCAACCACCACCCTAATCAGTCTGCAACTCTCAACATCAAGGTAAGACCAGCAAAATGAGGACAACTTGCTGAAGGTTCAGATGATCCTTGGCATTTTTCAGCAATATGGTATTTTTAAAATTAAGATATATAGTACATTGTTCTTTCAAAAATAATGTCACATCATGTCACACGTAATAGATGTTATAGTTTAAATCTAAAATATTCCCCAAAGGTAATGTGTTTGGATGTTTGATCTTCAGCTGATGGTGCTATTCTGGGACCTATGGAACTTTGAGAGATGTAACCTAACTTTGTGGAAGTAGCTCACTGAGGGCAAGTCTTTGGAGGTTTTATGTGGGTCCCCAGTTCCAATACCTATCTTTTCTTCTGACCCACCATGTCATGAGATTCTCTACAATAGGCCCTGCCACCTGCCTCACTGCCAGGCCTGCCCAGCCTCAATGGACTAAAATCCTCTAAACTGTGAGCCTCAAGAATGCATTCCTCCTGTAAGTTTGTTTCTGTCAGGTATATTGCCACAATGACACACAAGCTGGCTAATACCACAGACTACTATACAAATATAACTTTTATGTGCATTGAGAAGCTAAAAATGTTGTGCGGCTCACCTTTTCACAGTATTCACTTTATGGCAGCGGTCTGGAACTGAACCTTCAATAACTCTGAGGAATAACTGTCAGCAGTGTTAGCCCAAGGAGGAGACGGAAGTTGCTGTTTGGGAAGAAGATGCCTTACTCAAGGTCTCTCCCATTTCTCACCAACACAATGCTCAGCTTCTTTGGAGACAGCTACCAAAAGTAAATACAATATTTGGGGAGATATCACTTCTTATAACAGCCACAATTACTTAATCCTTTACTATACAAGAGGAACTATTTAGGGATTGCTCCTTTTTGTCCTTATACCTTATTATGCAGCATTATGTTCCCCAATTTATAAACAGAAAAATGGAATTTCAAAAAAATAAAATAAGGTCTGGATTAACTACCTTTATTAGCCACATAGTAGTGTTATGACTCACATCAGAACCTTTCTGAGTGTAACTCCAAACTTATAGTCTTTATTCTGTGCTTCCTCTTATCAAATTAATATATAGAGATTGATTTATATGACTCATTATTACCTATCATCATGCCTTGGCACAGTGTTCAAGGGGTTGAATAAAAGACAAGGAAAATGATTTAAAAGATAATGAGACACCATTAGCAAAGAATTCAACAGGGCTGCTGCCATGATTTAAAAGAGCCAGCATGAGAATTCTGAATTTCTGTGAGACAGCATGCTTCAGAAAGACAAAAGGACAAAGACAAAGTGCAGAGGTTTATGCAGAAAACTGCTTAGTACACAAGCAAAATGTGAATTTCCTTGCAGTAAAAATTGCATGCCTGGATAACTTATTTAACCACATAAGTAGTGTCTCAACAAGTGTCTGTATGTTTTCATTCATTTATTTAGCGAATATTTATAGAGGACACTACATTGTCTTACACATGATTCTAGAGTGATAAGGGACTGAAAAGACAGACAAAACCATTTCTGTTGAATTTTATTGGTTAAAGAAAGTCACAAGACCAGTCCAAATTTAAGGGGAAGAAAAAAGACAATGTAAAAATCAGAAAAGAATTTGTAGTCACTATTTTACCCGACACAGGATTTTTTATTATATTGCTTTTTAAATGGTTTCCTTATGCAATTTCTATGCAAGGCATGTTTAGTATGCACTGGTGTACCACATCAGCTCACTGCATCTTTGGCTGTGATTTCTACTACTTGGACAAGTCTGGTGAGGCAGAACATTCACATGACAAATGAAGCAATTTAATTACTCACAGATAGGCAGCGAGGAACAGCAGACATCTAGGAATGAGGATAAGCTGGACCCCTGAGGCTAAGGGAAGCTTCCTAGGACAGAATGGATCTTGTCTTCATATGTCCCACAGCTGAGGGATTCCAAAACCCAGCACATTACAGTTATTCTTGAGAACCACAAGCAAGAGAAAGGGAGAACTGGATCAGTCCAAAGTCACATGGAAAGCTATCCTGTACTCCAGAAAGAAGCTAATTCTCTGCAAAACTGCTGCTCAAAACTGAAAGAGTCTAGATGTTGGTCATGCTAAAGAGAAGGTAGTTAATTCATACATTAACCTATATAAATGAATCAGGCCCAAACCCCAGAAGAGTTGGCTTTTGGGTGGTGCAAGGATAGAGAATAGTCATTGGAGATTATTTATAAACACAAGAGGGAACTGTTAAGAGTAATAATCTCATGCCAGGTGCAGTGGCACACATCTGTAATGCCAGCAACTCAGGAGAGGGAGGCAGGAGGATCACAAGTTGGAAACAAGAGGCAGTCTGCAAAATTTAGCAAGACCCTGTCTCAAAAAGTAAAGAAATAGGCTGAGGGTGTAGATCAGGGCACAGCACTTGCAAAGCATGCAAGCTCAAGGCCCTGTGTTCAACTCTCAGTACCACAAAAAAAAAAAGGGAAGAAGAATCCCAAATTGCCAATAAATCAATAGAATATGTGCATGTGATTTCCCTATCATCCTGGAACATTATCTAACAAGACCATCCAAGAATCATTTAATTTCCTAGAGTATGTAGCTTGCTATTTATACCTGAGACTAAGAATCTGCGAAGTTACAAATTCACTTGTAGTTTTTATCCACCGGAGATATAATTTCTTTCCAGATGAAAGGCTGTGATTTTATTACCCTGCAGGTTATTGGGGTGGGGTTTAGCTCAGTTGGTAGAGTGCTGCTCTGTGTGCTCTGCAGCCCTAGGTTGGATCCCAGCACCACAAAAATGGGAGAAGGACCTGGCAGTCCACTCCCAAAGCAATCCTGAAACAATCAGCCAATGAAAACCCTATGAATAGCAGAAAAGCACTGACAGAGTGCCTGCATGGCACATCATCAGGGAGTGTTTAGTTTTCTACGAGTAGGACCTGAATGGATGGCACCTAACAACAGCAAGAACAAGAAACAGAATATTAATCATCTTTTCCCCTAACCAGTTCAACTTTCTTCAGCATGTTTTTCTTTACAGACTGTTTTACAAATGCTCCTTGAACTCCTTTGCCATTCTCATGATTCCCTCATTAATGATTTAAATAAATATTTGGTACCTGTGTACTTGGTATTTGTAGGAAAGTCATGCTTCTAGCTTTATACTTGGACTGGTAAATGATAAAAATGGACATGAAGAAAAGTAGTGTAAAGGCTTGCTGATGGATTTGATGTGAGGAGTGAGAAAAAGAGAAACATGAAACATAACTCAAAATTTTCTCACACTTTGAAAGTTATTTATGAAAGTAACTTTATAAGAGCAAAACTTCAATATCTCCCAGGGTCCATTATAAAGCTATGAATCAGTTAATCTTGTCCATTTTAGTTCAAAAGCAAAGAAGTTCTGCCTTTGCCTCACATATCATTCAGCAAGTACTACAGGCACATTTAAAAAGGTTGATTTAACTTCTAAGAGAACACTCCTGGAAACATTACCTTTAACCATGAAGAATTTGGATAAAATTTTTAAGCACAAAAATAATGATACTCACATGTTTGGTGGGAAGTGCAGCAGAAAGTAAAGTATATTTTTAAATTCTGTGCAGCATTACCAAACACTCTCATGGACCCTAAAATTGTTGTTGTTGTTAGGTGCCGACGAGTCCAGTCTGACTCATAGGGACCCTATGTACAGCAGATCAAAACACCTGCCGATTCTGTGCCAGGCAAACGATCTTATTTATGTTTAAGGCCATTGTTGCAGACATTGTATCAATCCATCTGGGGGAGGGTTTTCCTCTTTTGTGTTGACCTGCCACTCTCCCAAACATGATGTCCTTCTCCAGGGATTGATCTCTCCTGACTACATAACCGCAAAATTATAGTCTATAAAAGCTACTAAATCCAGACATTACAATGCTGAATGGCTGGTTCATATGCCTGGATTTCTATCACTTAACATTTACTGTGAGAATTAATACTCATTTCTTATTTTCTATAAAAAATTTTTACCAGGAGTAATAAACTTTCAACATGATTTATTCTCTTTAAAATGGAAGAACATATCTTTTAAGACCATTATCTTAATTTAAAATTCCACTTACTTTAAATAATACATAAGTTTTATATTTTAACATATAAGTAGAAAGAAAAAAATCAAAACCATCTAAATTCCTAATGCTAACATAACTACAGCTAATGATTAGCTTTATGTACCCAAATATATTTTGTCATATTTAAATATATGGATATTTTTCATGTGAAAATGGGTCTATATGCCTTAGTATTAGCTAGATATATTACAAACCACTCAGAAACTCAGTGGCACATGCAGTGAGCATTTATTTCTCATGCATCTCAGGGTTCAGCTGCTCAATGGACAGTTTTGCTGAACTCCTCTTACCTCTCTTATTTTTCTGGGGCCTACAGGGGGGGACTATAGATATAAATTCAATGAGGGTAATTTCTCTCCTCTGTAGGAGCCAAGGGACTATTTCAAACTATAATGACAGAGATACAAGAGGCAGTAAGTAGAATTATGTGGAGTTGCCTAAAAACTAAGCTGGGAACTAACATGCTGTCATTTCTACATAAATCTACTGACCAAGGTAAGTTACCGAAGGCAAGTCTACTTCCCAAAGGAATATAGGAGCAGACTGAATGCAGGGATGAGGAAGAAATAGGGCCATTAATGGGACATTTTTCTACTTAATTTCCATAACTTCATTTTTGTGCAAATATATTGTATCTCAGTAAACATTCCTGTACTACTTATTTGTAATGACTACATAGCATTTGCCCCACATATCTGTCAGCTCCCCCACATGTCTGTCAGTTTGCTGCACTATGGAGGGTCGTGTGTTGTGATGAGGCTGAAAGCTATGCCACCAGTATCTCAGATATCAGCAGGGTTCCCCAGGGTGGACATGTTTCAGCTGAGTTTCCAGATTAAGACACACTAGGGAAGAGGCACTGGCGAACCAATCCCAAAACAACTAGCTATTGAAAACCCTATGAATAGCAAAGAAATACAGTCAAACATTGTGCCAGAAAATGAACCCCCCAGGTTGGAATGCACTCAAAACACTACTGGGGAAGAGTTGCCTCCTCAAAGTAGAGCCTACATTGTTGGTGGAAATGAAGTAGAGCCCCAGGGACCTCCATTTGCTGATGTGGCATGACTCAAAATGAGGAGAAACAACTGTAAACATGCATTAATGATTGGAACATGGTATGTACATAGTATGAATCCAGGAAAATTAGAAATTGTTAAAAGAGAAATGAAGCACAGAAACATTGACATTCTAGGGATCAATGAGCTAAAATGGACTGGCATGGGCCATTTTGAGTTAGATAATCATATGGTCTACCATGCTTGGAATCACAGACTAAAGAGAAATGGGGTTGCATTCATTATCAAAAAAGACATCTCAAGATCTCTCCTGCAATACTATGCTGCCAGTGATAGGATAATATCCATAAGCCTACAAAGAAGGCCACTTAATATGACTGTTATTCAAATTTATGCACCCACCACTAAGGCCACCAGTGAAGAAAGGGAAGATTTCTGCCAGCTTCTGCAATCTGAAATAGATCAAACATGCAATCAGGATGTACTGATAATTACTGGTGACTGGAATGGAAAGGTTGGAAACAAAGAATAAGGCTTAGTAGTTGGAAAACATGTTCTTGGTGAAACACATGATGGTGGGGATGACATGATAGAATTTTGTCAGACAAATGACCTTTTCATTGGAAATACATTTTTTCACCAACATAAATGGCTTCTATACCCATGGATTTCACCAGGTGGAACATATAAGAACCAAATTGACTACATATGTGGAAAGAGATGATGGAAAATCTCCATATGAAATGTTAGAAAAAGACCAAGTGCTGATTGTGGCTCAGACCATAAACTTCTCATATGCAAGTTCAAACAGAAGCTGAAGAAAATTAGAACAAGTGTACGAGACCCAGGATATGACCTTGACTATATTCCACCTGAATTCAGAGATCACCTCAAGGACAGGCTTAATGCATTAGACACAAATGATAGGAGACCAGACAAGTTGTTGCATGATGTAAAAGATATCATTCATGAAGAAAACAAAAGGTTATTAAAAAGACAGGAAAAAAAGAAAAGACCAGATTACATGTCAAAATAGACACTGGTACTTGTCCTTGAACATCGAGCAGCTAAAGTAAAAGGAAGACATGATGAAGTTAAGGAACTAAATAGAAGATTCCAAAAGGCAGCTCAAGAAGATAAAAACAAATATTATAATGACATGTGCAAAGAGCTGGAGGCAGAAAACCAAAAGGGAAGAACACGCTCTGTGTTTCTCAAGCTTAAAGATATGAAGAAAAAATTCAAGTCTCGAGTGGCATCAGTGAATGATTCTACAGAGAAAATATTAAATGATGCAGGAAACATCAAAAGAAGATGGAAGGAATATGCAGAGTCATTATACAAAAAAGAATTGGTAGATGTCCAACCATTTCAAGAGGTTGCATATGAAGAGGAACTAATGGTATTGAAAGATGAAGTGGAAGGTGACTTGAAAGAACTGGTGAAACACAAGGCTCCAGGAATTGATGGAATACCAGTAGAGATATTCCAACAAACAGATGCAGCACTGGAGGTGTTGACATGTTTATGCCAACAGATTTGGAAAACAGTTACCTGGCCAACTGACTGATAGAGATCAATATTTCTGCCTACTCCCAAGAAAACGGGATCTGATTGTGGGAACCATCGACAATATCATTAGTATCACATACAAGCAAAATTTTACTAAAGATTGTTCAAAAGCGACTGCAGTTGTATATAGACAGGGAATTGCTGGAAAATCAACCCAGTTTCAGAAGAAGGTATCAGGTGTATACTAGCCAAAAGCAGAGATATCAGAAAGATGTCTATTTATGTTTTATTGACTATGCAAAGGCATTTGACAGTGTGGATCATAATAAATTATGGATAATACTTTGAAAAATGAGAATACCAGAACACTTAATTGTACTCATGAGGAATCTGTACATGAACCCAGAGGCAATTATTCGAACAGAACAAGGAAATGCTGCCTGGTTTAAAGTTGAGAAAGGTGTGTGTTAGGGCTATATACTTTCACCATATCTCTTCAATTTATACGCTGAGCAAATAATCCCAGAACCTGGACTTTATGAGGAAAAATGAGGCATCAGTTTTGGAGGAAAACTCATTAACAACTGCATTATGCAGATGACACAACTCTGCTTGCTGAAAATGAATAGGAGTTAAATCATTTACTGATGAAGATCAAAGATCATAGCCTTCAGTATGGATTGTGGCTGAACATCAACAAAACAAAAATCTTTACAACTTGGTCAGTATCCAACTTCACAATAAATGGAGAAAAAATTGAGGTGGTCCATGATTTTGCTTTACTTCACTCTATACTCAACACTGGTTGAAGCCGCAGTCAAGAAATCAAAAGACACATTGTTTTGGGGAAAGCTGTGTCAAAAGATCTCTTTAGAGTATTGAAAAGTAAAGATGTCACATTGAAGACAAAAGTGCTCCTGACTCATACCATGGTATTTTCAGTCACATCATATAGTTGTGAAAACTGAACATTGAACAAGGGAGACAGGAAAAGAATTGATGCTTTTGAATTATGATGCTGGAGATGACTATTGAATATACCATGGTCTGCCAAAAGAACTACCAGATCTGTTCTAGAAGAAGTTCAACCAGAGTGCTCCTTGGAAGCAAGGATAGCTAGACTTCATCTTACATATTTCAGACATGTAGTCAGGAGAGACCAATCCCTGGAGAATGACATCATGTTTGGGAGAGTGGCAAATCAGTGAAAAAAAGGAAAATTCTCCACCAGATGTATTAACACAGTGACTGCAACAATGGCTTTAAACATAAATAAGATCGTGTGTCTGGCACACAATTAGGAAGTTTTCGATCTGCTGTACTTAGGGTCAGTATGAGTTGGACTCGACACGAAGGCATCTAACAGCAACAACAACATCTGTCAGCTTGTCCAGCAGTGAGGACTTGCATGTTACTATGATGCTGAAAGCTAAGCCACTGGTATTTCAGATACCTGCAGGGTCATCCTTGGTGGACAGTTTTCAGCTGTGCTTCCAAATTAAGACAGATTAGGGAGAAGGACTTGGCAGCACTCTCCCAAAACAATTAACCATTGTAACTCCTATGAATATCAGAGAAGCACTTTCAAATGTAGAGCTGGGAAATTATCCCCTCAGGCTTGAAGGCATTCAAGAAATAACTGAGGAAGAGCTACCTCCTCAAAGTAGTGTTGACCTCAATGACAAGAATGGAGTAAAGCCTCCAGGCCTTCTTTTGCTGATGTGGCACAACTCAAAATGAGAAGAAGCATAGGGACCATAACATTGGGCTCAACATTTTAAAAACATGTGCACTACACAGTGTTGACTTTGGTTCTGCTGTACATAGGATCACAATGAGTTGGATCTCACTTGATAGTATCCAACAGCAATACATAGTATTTGAATATGTGGGCTTATCACAATTTGTTTACCAATTCCATAACTGTGCATTTAGAGTATTACATATTTTACTATAACAATACTTTGACTTTAAAAAAATCTTACACATACTAGGCATGAACCCAGGGCATTGTTCATACTAGGCAAATATTCGACTGCTGAGCTGAATGCCCAAACCATGTTTTGTTTTGTTTTGTTTTGTTTTGTTTTTTTGACAGTGTCTCACTAAGTTGTGCAGGCTGACTCTGGCCTCCAATTTGTGTTCCTCTTGCCTCAGCCTCTTAAGACTCTTAAGACAGGGATGCACCACGGGTTCTGGCTCAACTTTTACTTTTAAATCCTCCTTTTATTATTTTTTACAATCTAGAACATTTTATTGATTTGTCATTACATGTTTTTTACTATTTCAAGGATAAAGTTTTAGAATATAAATAAGTAGAAAATATAAATATAAATATGATGCTAAAGGGAGAAAATATATTGTCCATGATTACTGTGCCATATGTAAATCTTCACTAATAGTAGACTATTCTTTGGTCATAATTACTATATAATGGAACACTATAATGTCAATATTTGAACTACTATAGTTTCTATGTAACATAAAAAGTTTGTCTCTTTAATAGATTTATTTTATGATTAAAGTCAAAATCAAATGTGGTAATAAGTACTTTATACATGTCTCTATGGGGTTTTGTGATATATTAAATTTAGTTGTTATTATTTCCGTTTCCTCAACTGCCTTATATGTTCTTGGTTATTTCATTTTAACATCTACATAATCTAGCAACTCTTTCTTGCATATAATTATTTCTAATAAATATTTCTGAATGGATAGAGCAATTGCATTTTATTTTACATTTTCAAAAACATTTTAACATACATTCAGAAGTACCATACCTAAAACATTGCTAAACTCTAAGTAGTTTCAAAGATAATGAAACAATCTGGCAATGCTGACTTACTTCATATTTGCTTGACATATAAGGAATAGGAATGCTAATGGAAGAAATGATAGGATATTTTATTAATTACTGACTTAATAATTCTGAATGCAATCCAACGCATACCCACTGTATGCCAAGTTCTCTTTAAAACAAAACATTATAGGAGGACTGCATAGAAAACAATTCTAAAAATAAAATTATCAACCCCATTTAAACTAGCAGTTTATTTATTTGAATTCAACATCAGCCTACAAAGTACTTAAGGCTGGGCTAGTTTAGCTACACTATGACTACAAAACTACAATAAGGCACATACTCTAATTTAGGACTGGTTATCTTCCAAAGTTGATTATTCTGTCAGTTTGGAAATTTTACATATTTTCCCATGAATATTCTGTTCTATAGATCTCCAGGACAGCCCATAAGTTGTCTTAAACTTCAATGTTACTGGACTATATATAGCCAGTGGACTATTCTTGCACAGCCTTGGAACCTAGATAATCAGATTTTTAATCCAATCTGTCATTCAAAAACACTGTGATCCCTCTAATAGAGAACTTCATCTCTCATAGTCAGTTTCTTCAACTTTAATATTAAAATCTTAAGTCTTAGAATAGAAGATAGCTGTGAAATTAAATGGGGCAATAAAAGAAAGATTGTCTAGCTTAATGTAAGTGTTCAACAAACAATTATTTTTGCTATTTATACATTATTTGATGGGAATGTGCAATCTGAAATCCAAGTCCAGACATCAGGCTACTTTTATCGAATTTTGATACTGGCCATAGAAAATTCCCTACTTTTCGTGAAGACTCTACTTCCAGGGATCAAGAGAGAAGGATATAAGAATGGAAACATTATCCTAAGTGTGCCAATTTATTATGATCCCATTACTTTTAGTTGAAGTTAGTTAATTAATCTAAAATAATTCAGGGATGTGTTTATAAAGGAGATGATAAAAACAATTAGTACATTTTCTCAGCACTCTAATTGTACATTCTACAATCATACTTGGATAGCAAGGCAAGATTATTATTTGTTCAAAATTTAAATGGTTTCAATATATTCTTAAGTCTCATTTCCATCTGCATTAATTATCCATTGCTGTGTAAACTACCACAAACTCAGCAGCTTAAAGCAAAAGATATTTATCATCATACAGTTTTTATGGGTGGACTTAGGTAAGTCCTCTCCAAAGCTGTAGTTTGCACAATATGGATTTTGCACTTGGTTTTATTCTTTTTAAACTCCTTTTATAACGATGTTGGATCTTCTTGGCTTAGTTCCTATATCTATCACTTTCCCTTAAAAGTTCTACATATAGCTATAGCTATAGAGAGAATTCTGTTTCTTTCTACCTTTTATATATTTTCTCCTTTATTTTCTGTTTATTGTGTCTGCAACAATGGGCTTAAATATTTAAAAAATCATATGCATGGCACAATGTTGAGTAACATTTCATTCTGTTGTATGTACTGTCACTGTGAGTTGGGCCCCCCTAGATGGCATCTAACAATAAAATTTTACTAATATTTATTATTCTTTGGTCACTCTAGCATAGCATAACTTTTATGTGTAAAATAATCTTTGCTTTATTTCTATTTTTCTGGATTATGTCATTTCTCTTTTCGCCAATTACATAATTTTTGATCTACTAAATTTGATTTATTTGGCTCTTTCATAGCTTTATGACTTATTTGCATTCTTTAAATCATTTTAAAGTGTTAATTTTTTAAATCTAAATCTGGTTATTTCTGGTGTACTTTCCTGATCTATAGAAAGATTATTTTGCACAATCTTCTTTTCTTATTAAAAATTATGTATAGCTGTATATTCCTGCATTGTGTTGCACACCTGTAATCCCAGCAACTTGGGAGGCAGAGACAGGAGGATTGCAAGTTTGAGGCCAGAGCAAGCCTACATAGAGATTCTGACTCAAAATAAAAAAATAAAAATTGGACTGTAGGTACAGTTCAGTGGTAAGGTGCTTGCTAAGTATGTGTGAGGCCCTGAGTTAAACTCCCAAGTACCACCAAAAGAAAAAAATAGAATTTGACTATAATCTTTTCTGTTGATCATCTTTAAATAAAATTATTTTCTTATATTTATGTATAAAATATAAAAGTCATGTGAGTCATATATTAAAGTCATGTGAGTCTAAGGCCAGAGGCAGCCTGCATAACTTAGCAAGACCCTGTCTCAAATAAGAAAATAAAGAAGGGGCTAGAGGTGAAGCTTAGTGGTGGAGTACTTGCAAAGTATGCATGAGGCCCTGGGTTCAAGCCCTAAGTACTGAAAAAAAATCTCTGTTCAATATATTTTTATGTCTTACTTTGTATATTAAACATACTAAAATATGTATGTTTTATACATTTTATTTCCATTATTAGTAATATAAATATTACTGAAAATAGTTTTCACAATGTTATATTTATATTTTAGTATCAAATTTCTGTTCAATATTTGTTGAGACAATTTCACACAAAGTTTTCCTTAAAAGTGTGAAATTCAGCAGGTTTTAGTATTTTTGCAAATTTATAGAACTATCTCAACTAATTCCAGACATTTTTATCACCTCCAGAAAGAAATTCTGAACTCATTAGTTGTCAATTTCCACTTTCCTCATCTCTCAATGGTGTCAACTACTATTCTGTTTTTCCCTTGGACTTGCCTATTTTGAACATTTCATATAAAAGCAATGATACAATATAGAATCCCTCACGTTTGGCTTCTTTCACTTAACATAATATTTGTAAAATTCATCCATATTATAACATGTTTCAGTACTTTATTCCTTTTAATTGTCAAATCATATTCCAATATATAGATATGCCACTTTTTTATCTGCTTATCCATTGATGGTGTTGTTGTTAACCATAGTCGAATTGGTGTCTGACCCATAGTGACCCTATGCACAACAGAAGAAACTATTGTGCTTCTCTGCTACTCACAGGTTTTCAATGGTTGATTGTTTTTTTGGGAGTGGGTTGCCAGGTCCATCTCCCAAGCCTACGGCACCTGGTGTTCCCAGGCGGTCTCCCATCCAAGTACTAGCCAGGTCTGACCCTGCTTAGCTTTTGAAATCTGATAGGATCAGACGCCACAGTGGTACAGCTGCAGGCTCATCAACTGATAGATTTCTTTATAAATGTAATTTTTAGCTTTTATTGGCATCTTTTATTTGGTGAGGTATTGTTTTCAAAATTTCTTTGAGTTCTTAGATAGTTTTCTTTAACTTTCAGATATATTGAAGAGATGATTTGAACTAGTTGACTAGAATGTCTAGTATAACTTCCTCAAAAACAGTTTCCATTAACCTCCATTTTTCAAGAGCCCCACACCCATGGGTTGGTCATCCTTTTTGCTGATCGTTTAGTGACATCCCTTCACTAATTCTGTAAAATATGTATTATTTTATCAGTTTGGCTACTAAAATATCTACTCAGACTTGGCTAATTATTGGACACAATATGTCTTAAATGACTCAAATCAATAATTTTCCTAGGGTCTGTGTATATCAGGGCATACCTTTGGTAATCAGTTAAGTCTTTCACATGACCCAATGAAGGTACTAGATGTCTTTTAGATGCCCTGGAATATGTCAAAGCATCTGAAATTCCCTGTAGGCCTTACATTCCTCATCTTTGCCTTTAAAGACTATGGCCAGTTTCTTTTTTGCCCAACTATTTCTTAGTCAGGAAGCTGCAATGCCAAGCTACTGCCACCGCTTTTGACAAAGGCTTCTAGTAGGAAGGCCATTTGTAGTGAACATGCTCTAACAAGTCCTGCGAGGGAGGACTTCATGGCACCTCCAGGCAGGTCAAATGATGGCAATTTCTTCAGAATAATGCTTTTGGGGGATCTCCAAATCTATTCCATGAACGTAGCTGATAAGCTGCTATTTTTTACCATGAAATACTCTTTCAATTATTATGAAACAGAAATTAATTCCCAGAGGGCTTTTGTTTTGTTTTGTTGTTTTGTTTTTTCAGTATTATGGGGGTTGAACCCAGGGCACTGTGTATACTTTGCAAGCATTCTACCACTGACCTGCACCTGTGTCCACCCTTTGCTTAATTTTTTATCTTGAGACAGAGTCTCATTAAGTTACACAGGCTGCCTCTCATCTTGAACTTGTGATTCTCCTGCCTCCACTGCTTGAATTATTGGAATTACAGGTGTGCATCACCACATCTGGCAATTTCCAGAGTTCTTAAAAGTTTGACTGTTTTTTCAGTATTCTCATTTCTGTTATGGAGGAGGTTTTAGGAAATCCTTACTCTGCCCTTCTTATTGAAAAATTAATGGACTGAGCATGGTAAATTTCTTATGAAATAAAATATATCCCCAAGTCTATTTTCCAATATGAAAAATTCCTAAGAGTGGTATAGTATTTGAAAAGAATTTCTTTTCAGCAGACATTGAAAATAATCCCTTTTTGGCAGTACTTTTCTTAATTTTTATAAATTAGCCAAGCTCATTCAGTAACATCTGTAGTAATACTCATGAATACTAAAGTAAGGGTGAGGTTCTATGAGAATTGCCTTTAGGTCATAATTATATACCCTTTATTATTCATTAAATCTTGATGGAGAATTATTTTTCAAATTACATGAAGTTGCCTGGAGATACAGCTATGCAATTATAAACAATGTTAAAAGTTTAAATCAAATTCAAAGTTATTGAGTTTATATTCTGGCTTTAAACTGTTTAAAACTTTTTTATTATCTTTCAAATGCTATTAAAAACAGAATTACACCAAGATTACAAATTTTTACCACTTTAATCAATATCATGAACATACTGAGATTTTCCAGTTTTTTATTGACATTATACCTTCCTATGATTATATTTCTTAAGTATCTAGCTAATTTTCTGCTGAAAACCATTCCACTTCCTGACATTTTTCTCAATATATCATTTTGTTCCCATTGTATTCTTAATGATTTAAAGGGATTTTTTTTGTTTATTCATTTTACATTGCTTTACAAATTTCTATTTACTGCCTTTTTAACCAAAAAAAAAAAAACCCCATTAATCAAATCTCGTTCATTCCTCATCCATATATGTAAAGCAATATGTTAGTCATTTTTTTTGAATTTTTAGATGTTCATGTTTGATAGTGAAAACCCATGTATTTATTCTTTAGGGCTCAACTTTTATAATCCTCAAATAACTATTAAATGTTCACCTATACATCACATTAAATGTTATTTCCTACAGCCTAATAACAAAGTAGAAAAGTAGGGATCTGTTGTATGAGAGTAGATTTTAAGAGATTTATCACAAAAATTATGTTTGTGAGGTTAATACATATCTTAATTAGCAAAGTTTAATCATTCCACAATGTATATGTACTTCAAAACATGTTATACATGACCAGTATGTAATTTATTTGTCAGTTTAAAAAGCCTTTAAAAGGACAAAAAAGAAAAGTAGATAAACATGAAAAGGAAAAGGAAAATTTTAAGGCAACTGAAGTATAAATGCAAGGGAAATAATTTCAAGGGAAAAGCAAGTGAAATCTACAATGGAAATGAGTATGGTAGAATAATTACAAGTTGAGGGAATTAAGAAAAAAAAAAGTAATAGACTAAAATAGTAAAAAGCATGCTTCCCATAGTCAGAGGTACTTGCACCTGAGTTCTGGCTCCATCACTTTCAGTGAAAGAGATAGGGCCAGTTATTTTATTTATTTATTTATTTTTTTTGTGGTACTGGGGGTTGAACCCAGGGCCTCGTGCCTGCATGCTCTGCAAGTGCTGGACCACTGAGCTGCACCCTCAGCCCATTTTTTAACTTTTCTGAGACAGGGTCTTGCTAAATTACGCAGACTGCCACTGGTCTCGAACTTGCGATCCTCCTGCCTCCGCCTCCCAAGCCACTGTTATTACAGGCGTGCGCCACCACAGTTATTTTATTTCTATGTGCATCAGTTTAAAGATCTTTAAAATAAGGATAATGATAGAACGTTTCAGGATTGTTGCAAGGATTAAAGAATATATATGAGATACTTAGTAGAGTATTTGTTAAGTTAATAAATGCTTATTTTTAATAGTTTTGTTATTAAATGGGCTCACCATGTTAATCTCTCTGGATGAAGTATTTTTAAATTGCTAAATTGCACATAGCATATGCAAATAGGATAGACTGTCCTAAGTTTCTTGTAGCATTTAAGATTCTTGTTTATATTTGATGAATTGGAAAATCTACAGTTCATAGTTTTATTTATTGTTGGAATCTATCTATCTATCTATCTATCTATCTATCTATCTATCTCATGGCTTAAAAACAGCTAATCATTTATCACAGTACCTTGTCCAAGAAAAGATGCTAAATAATTATTTACTGACCCCTAGCCAAATTTTTAAGTTGAGGTTTTGAGGGAAATGAAAAAATAGAAATGTCTTTCCAGATTTGGTTTCTCACCTGTACAGTATTTAGTATTATTCTTGGTATCTCCTGACATCCAAAAAAATTCTGAGTGCACAAGGAATAAATGAGTTAAACAGCCTGTGTGTGGAACCCAGTTTGTAAAAACCAGTTTATCATGCTGGGGAAGTTGCTAAAACGTGTAAAAATGACTGTGAAAATTTAACACCATATAAACCACATGATGCAAGCGGGGTTTTTGTTGTTGTTCTAGTTTTGGTTTTCTGTTTTTTTTTTATGCAGTTCTGGGAGTTGAACCCAGGGCTTTTCACTTGCTTAGCAAGTGCTCTACAGCTGAGCTGCACCCCAAACCGGTCTTTTTTATTTTTTATTTATCTATTTTTGAGACAAAGTCTTGCTAAATTGCACAGACTCCCTCTGGCCTCAAACTCATGATCCTCCTGTTTAGCCTCCTGAGTTGCTGGGATTATAGGCATGTGTCATTGCTTCTGTCACAAATTCTTTATACTCTTGTGGTGCTGGGGATTGAAACCAGGGCCTTGGGTCTTCAAGGCAAGTTGTCTGCCAATGAGCTACGTCCCCAGTCCTAGCAAAGATATTTCTACTGAACCTGAAATTACAATATGGTGCTGTTGAATCATAGCATATACTCATTGATGGTTTCTTTTTCTTCCAATTTAATAATCATGAATTTTTATGGAAGTCTCAATTCCTTCCGCCAAATCTTTCTACAATTAATTCCATGTATATTGGCTGGATTGGTGGTTCAGCACTTCACCATGAATGGTAACTGACTGAATATTATATTTGAACTTTGTACCATGTCTAACAATTGTTAATTTATGCTACTATACACATCTTAATGAGACAAGCACATGGCAATCCTATCCCAAAGCAATCCCCAAACAACCAGGCATTGAAAACCCAATGAGGGTCATTATGAGTCGGCCTCAACCTGGAAGCACCTAACAAGAACAACATATGATTTCCAGTTTAAATCCTCATGCATAAGTTTGAACCTTTTATAACCCTTCTGAAGTTTTCCTTTCAGGGGTTTTTCATCTATAATTTGATAAACTTTTATTTCATTTCTCTTAGGAAATGTTAAACCTATTTTAATAGTAAGATTAAACTTTAGATGCTTAAATATACCTAGTAGGGCATTCAATTTTCTTCCCTATGCTTAAAATATTTGATATATGAATAATACAAAATAAAGTTGCTGAACTAAATGTTGAAATAAGATACATTGAAATAGTATCATTTTCCCATAAGTATATATAATCTTGTGTAAATTCAAACAGAGTCTAAATGAACCTGGCATGGTGGTGGATGCCTGTAGTCCCAGCACTGTGAGGCTAAAGCAGGAGGACTGCAAGTTACTAGCCAGCCTTGACTACATAGCAATTGCCAGACCAGCCTGGACAACAGCAAGAGACTGTCTCAAAAAACTAAGTCTAAATAAAATATTTTCTGAAGTTAGTCCATTTAAATTTTCCTGAAGACATTTCATTTTTCAGTAATTATCAGGAAATAAAATGCTTCAAGAACAAGGTGAAGCTCATTTACTTGTTTATGAAGTTGAATATTTCCCAGATCATTTGATTTTGCTGATCAAATCTATTTTATTGAAAAGTATAATTAAATCTTGATTCAGTGAGTGCTTTTGGATGACATGGATAATAAAATTGGAAGCATATTATATTCTCATGTCCATGGTTGTGACTAAATTTGGATTCTAACTCATTCCTTGGAGCATGATGAAATTAGTTTATAAAGAAGACCATGAAAAGTTGAATAAAAAGTCTAAATTGATGAAATTCAGTAAGAAAAAGTACATGTAAATATTTGGCATTTCCATGCAGAGTACAGTCAAATTGAGGCTAAATTCATCAAGGTAAAACCTCTGTGGAACCACTTACATCATTCCTCTTACCTTCTCTGTTCAAGGCCTGATTAAAATCATTTATCTCAAGGGAATTGGCATCTACTTAGAAGCCTCTAAGCTTCTGTGTGAGGCTAAGAATTCCAATAATAAAAAAATGACTATCTGTAGAATCTGTTAATTCTTTCTTATAGACATCCAACTATTGGGTGTTTCTGCAATAGACAAATAACTTTAAGTACTGAATCCATGTTAGGCTCTGTGCTGGAAATTATGTACCCTAAATAATTTATCCTCAGGGATGAGGTCTAACTTAGTTGGTAGGGTGCTTCTCTGTGCTGTCTGAGGCCCTGGGTTCGATCCCTAGCACCACAAAAACAAGAGAAGGACCTGGCACCCACTCCCAATATAATCCAGAAACTGAAAACCTTATGAAAAGCAGAAAAGCACTGACATAGTTAGTACCGGGCATGGCACAGTGTTGGGGAATGACTTATTCTGTTGTACATAGGGTTGCTATGAGTCAGACCCAACTTGATAGCACCTAACAACAACAACAATTTGTCTTCATCATAATTCTACAAATAAGTAGTATTAACCACCCCATTAGAGATAAGGATTTTTAACTTGTTTAAGGCACTTGGCTGGAAAGTTTCAGAGCTATGCTATTTCTCTCCAAAGCCTTTGGTCTTATATTTGAACTATATAAGTGGGAAGATTTTAACATCATTAGTCACATTTGTACCAGGGAAATTTACTGTCAATTCCTGGACAATTTCAAATGTTTGCAATTGTGAAGAAGTATTTCTAGAAACTTCCAGGGATCCACTATTAGAGTGGCATTTTATTCTTTGTTTTTATAGTTAGAAATGGCATTCTGTTTTAAAAAAGAAAAAAGAAAAGATTGAATAAAAATCATATACTTTTAGCTTGGAAAAGGTACTTGTACTAGAAGGTACCACAATATACTATATTATACATGTACTGTATAATATTCCTAACGTAGGTACTATAAAATACTATATTCTTAAGGATTATAAAATTTTAAGAATTAAAAGGGCTAGGGTTTAGCTTACTTGGTATGACGCTGTTCTGAACTCTCTGAGGATCCAGGTTAGATCCCCAGCTCCGCAAAAATGGGAGAAGGATGTGGCAACCCACTCCCAAGCAATCCTGAAACAATTAGCCATTGAAAATCCTATGAGAGTCACTATAAGTCAGACTCATCTCAAGGACACCTAACAATAAGAGTTAAAGAGCATTATCAAAAATTCAGGTACCATCAACTCTTAAGGAGAAAAGCATACTTCATAATTGATTTCATGCCTATATACACATTCTCACTCTCTTCTTCAGACCAATAAATTCTTAAGTAACCATAAATGAGTCAAATGTCCTTTCTCCTTTATTGTTATCCCATCCCAAATCAGTAATCCCAAAGCACAACAAAATTTGAGGTGTACTGTTTCAAAATAGAAGGTAAATCTGTGAAGTAATAATCACCTAAAAAGTAGACTTTACAAATAGAATAAGCTATATTTAAGAGAACATCATATAAATGATGTGTTTTTCTTTTTATTAAAAAAAAAAGCACAACTTAAAGTGTTGGTTTCCCTTTGTCCCTAAACCTGTCATAAACATTACAGTAAATACTTCTCTTCTTCAAAGTATTTTCACCTGTATTTGAATTCTGTTTTCAGAATTCAGCCTACCTCCTTGGTAGGCTGAATAATAAGATCAGGCCTTAACTCCTGGAGTTTATAGGTGTTATTCTTGGGAAAAAGAACTTGCAAATGTGATTGAATTAGGATATTGAAATGGGAAGAGGATGCTGGATAATCCAGGCAGGCCCTAAATACAATCACACGTGTAAACACAAACCAAGGACTGCTGGCAGCCACTAAAAGCTAAGAAGAGACAAGAAGTATATTCTCCACTCAAGCCCCCAGAGAGAGTAGGACCCTACCATAATCTTGATTTCAGACTTCTGGCCTCCAGAACAGTGAGAAAATAAATTTGTTGTTTTAAGCCACCCAGTTTGTGGTAATTTGTGACACTAGCCACAGGAACCTAGTACACTCTCCTTAAAGGGAAGGAAGGTTATCATTTTCATCTTGTAACCATACTGTCTAGAATACTATTGGTTTAGAACAATAGTCCTAAAGCATGACTGCAATTCAGAACAATCCCCAAAACATTTTTCAAAAAATTAACTAAGGCCTGGAACATATTTTGCCACTAGAGAAATTAATTGCTCTGAGGTAAGGTTTGGTTATTATTTGTTTAACTCTGCAGGTTATTTAGTATGTGACCAAAATTGAGAACCAAGTGTCAAGAATGATTGAATGGAAGACGAGGTAATGGGGTATAATAACTAAGATCAACCAACTCTGGCATCAGATTGCTGGGGCCTAGTACCAGCTCTGTCATGTGCTAGCTGTATGAGTAAGGACAAATTGCCAACCTCTCAGTCTCTTTTCTTAAGCGAAATGATAAAATTACCTTCACCATAGGATTATTTCAAGGCTTCAATTAATAATGTAGGAGTTTATTTGTATGTTTTTAACAAACTGCAGTCTTCACAATAGATAAGTTCTTCACAAGTGTTAGAGCTCAGTGTTAGAAGAAAAGTTAATTTCAAATTCTGTAACCAATTAATTACTTTGAATTAAGAGTACTAAATATTTTAGTCAAAAATAAATATTCAGTATTTACATAAAACAATTCTTACATAGTCAAAGGCTTTTTTCAATTATTTAAATTTGCTGAGCTTCTGAAATTCTAGGATATAAGTGCATAGCCATTCACCCATAGATTTGCCTATAGTCTTTAAAATTCTACAACTGAGTCCTTTCTATTAATTCACAAAATATGTTCTCTGTTAATGTAATTGCATTGAAATTCCCTTGTTTAAGCTGTATTGCTTTGGGTGGTAGAGAATGAGTACTATTTTGTATACAGTAGAGTCATGCCAATCTTTCCAAAGAAGTTCCCCCCCAACCCCTTTCCCAAATTCCCATCTGTTTTGCTGATGTGCCAATATCTGGGGTCTGTTTTTCATAATGTCATTTTGTTTGTGAGGATGTCTGTTCCTGAGAGTTCGTGTGCTGGCTGACAATGAAAAAATGATCACAATGAAGCCAGGAAATATCCTGAAAAATAAAGCAAAAGCCAAGAAAGACACTGCGCCCTGCTGGCCAACTGCACAGAGAGACTTGGGAGAAAAGCAAGCACAGAAGTCTTGGACATTACTCCGAAGTCCCTCTGTAGTGGCTGAAGAAACTTCCAAAAAGTGGCCACTGAATATTAGAACCACATCACAGCTGGGGTGTCCCCCCACCCCACCCAGAATGGCTTAAACAAAACAACTCTTTGTAGAAAAACTGTTTCATTTTACAATAAAAGAAAATAAATTAACAAAATGGCAAATGACATTTAACTTTTTAAAGTCTTTTCTGAAACACCAAGCCAGGAGGGTGTAAGGATAGCTAAAACCAAATTTTACATACCTCTGTTAAGTATTTGTTTCGCGTCCATATTTAACCAAAAGAAAACAATATGAGAACTACCTAGAATATACATGTTTATGCTTCCCTCTGATATTTTTGCATTATTGATCATTTTATCTAATTTACTCAGCACTAAGTGGATGAAGATATCAGAAAGGATTATTTTCCCCTCTCTCTTCAAAAGAGGCATCAAAATTCTTAACCTTTACTAGGCAATGTATGTATCCTAGAGTTTTACATGTAATTTCCGGTATCACATGTGGATCAACTTTGTTTTTTAGTCTATGTTGTAGATGCTATAAATGTAAGTATATATCCCATAAAGTTTGTCCTACATGTGAAAATTGCTGATGAAAAACATAAATTTTAACAAGTGTAAGAATATTTGTTCCTCAGAATCCCCACTTGCTGTGATAGTAATCAGAAAATCTTTAATATTTGTAAATTTTATTTAATTAATTTATTTACATATTTATTTACTCATTTATTTTTTGGAGCTCGAACCCAGGGCCTCACTGCATGCTAGGCAAGTGCTCTACCACTGAGCCACATGTCCAGGCCCTGTTTTTATTTTTTACTGTGGGACATGGTCTCACTAAATTGCACAGGCTCCCTGTGCCCTCTAACTCATAATTCTCCTACCTCAACCTCCCCAGTAGCTGGGATTACAGGTGTGCGTCACCACATCAAGCTCTCATTTTCTTTTTTTATGCTGAGAGAAAGCATGGAAGTTATGCATTTACATTGGCAGTAGATCAAAAGTTACATTTGATTTAAAGACTTTTCATCCTGATGGAAAATCAGAGAAGTTAGGTAACATGATGTGATTTACTTATAGGTGGTAGTAGACAGACATTTGAAAAATTCCTATAAAGCAGACTGAGAAAATTCCTGTGATTGCAGATTACTTGGAAGGATTCATAGACTATAATATTTTTAAACCTCTATTTTATCAATAAATACTGCTGAAATAACAATTGAGTTCACAGAGTGCCTAAGACATACGCAGACACTCTGTAAATATCCAGTCCAGATTACACACCTCAGGCAGTCAGCTGGACAGCCATTAAGCTAGTTTGCATTCGGCAACAGGAAGCTAAGAGGAAAAATGAAGAATGTGATGGCCTCTAAATCTCTGTTTAATCATTTTCAAATAAAGCAATTTAGAATACTGTAACAGGTAAGAAAGGTGCTATAGAGGAAAGAACATTTCAAGAAAAATATAAAAAATAACTTGGGAAATACTAAATTTCCCAGTTCTACACATATGCAAATTAAAGCATTCATTCAGGAATTAGCTGTAAATTTCTAAAACTTTTTGTAAAATTCCATTTTCAGTGGGGATGTCATGATGTGCTGTATCCTCTTCCCTTCCCTCTGGCTTTAATTCAGGTGATAGACAGGAAAAGGAGAGTTCCAGAATCCCGCCTTTTCCCAGCTAGGCATAGCTTTTTCAGCTTGAGGTACAACAATTGTAGGAAATGGTGAATGATGGAAACATTTTCCTAGAAGGGGAGTTTGAAACCTAGGCGAACCACTCCTATTTGAGCTATAACTATTCACAGAGGCATGAATCGGAGGAAGCATGCCACATTGAGAAGGCCTGAACAGACCAACTTGACAGAGGACTCGATTGTCCCTTCCTGAAAGTGATGAACTAACACACTCCCAGGATGCACCTTCCTCTGACATTTCCTGAGCTTTGCCTCATTATTTATCTACTCCCAGGATTCAGTGGAAGGGATTACAACCTACTTTAAACAGAAATACATACAGAAAGCAAATGCTATAACAATACTCTGAAGCAACAAACTGTCTATGTACATAACTTCCCTTAGGTTAGCATTTCTTACAAAAGACAAATTGCAAAGGAAACAACTTAAAGATGACCTTGCATTTTAAAATGCCAAAAGGAAACTCAGCTGCTGAGACACTGGAAGAAAAATCTGATTTCCTGTAGTTTAAAAACAAATCATTTCCATTCCTCATACATGGAAGTTTCAGTCTTCAAATAAGAACAAATCATTCAATAGTTATCAGAATTTTCAATTCCCCTAAAAGTAAATAAGGTGGTCTGGCTTACCCTCTTCTCACTCTTTTTCTTACAATTATTTTTAAATTATACATATATAAAAAAAAACTTGTATTCAAGGTGATTTAAAAATTGATACTATCATTGTACAAGCCAAGGATGTCATTTAGAGGATAGAGGGAGGCAGAGTTTAAATCACATTTTCTTTTGAATATCATTGTATCAAATGAAATAACGTCATAATTTATAATTAAGAAATAAATTAGTATATACATTTCATAATGTGCTTTAATATTAAACAACTTTTCCCCAAAGAAATATGTTTGGGAATGGAGAGAATATATAGGTTGCAAATCACAGAGAAAGCTATTTATTACTGTGAAATGAAGACTAATAACCCAATCTTGAGGTAGTAGATTAGATTCAAGTGAGGCACTGTCCTTAAAACTGTGATGATGAGGATACAAGGCATTTCCTGAGGAGTCATCTTTGATTAGGAGAAGTTGTTCAAAGCGGTTGGCCTTTAACTTTAATTTTAGCCAGTCCTTAATCCCCAGGAAGTCTCCTGAGCTTTAACTTTGTTGCTATTTTAAGACACACCAAGAGCTCTCAGAGAGAACACCATAGATGATCTGTCTTTTGAAAAACATGATGTAGCTCATATGTATTCTAACTCAGTAACCATTTCTTAGCATCCTGTACCTGTGTAGCTTGCCTGTAATATTGTTATCTACAGTCTTAGATTTATAGTACAATGGTTAAGAACAGGCTCTCTTAGTCACACAAAACACCTTTGAATGTTTCAAAAGCATCCTGTGACTAAGTGAGTTACTTATTATCTGCAAGTAACCATTCCCTAATCTGTAGTATGGGATGGTTCATCTCTTTTCATTCACCTAAATCCATGTCTTCTTTTGTTTGCCACTTTCTGTGCCCTAGGAGGCTGGTTTCTGCAGATTGTAGCTCCAGCCACCCTTGCTTTCAGACGCTGAATTGGCATCAGCCATTGGGAGGCACCAAAAGTAGACACTAGGGTATTACTTCTTATGTTGCTTCCTGGCCTTGTTACTATGGTCTAGAACAGACAGGTTAGGTCACTAAAAGGGATTAATTGATTTTTTATGAGACTGGGTTGGTTACCCGGAAAGCAGGATGTTATAAAGTTAGGCTGCCCCTTATGGTTTGAGTCTTTGCACATGCCCACTTGCCCTTTCACTTTCTACCAAGAGTCAAAGCAATATAAGGTCTTCATCAGTGCCATACTCTTAGACTTCCCAGCCTCCAGACCTTGAGCCCAAATAAACATCTTTCTTTATAAATTATCTAGTCTTGAGTATTCTGTTGTCACAATACAAAATGGACTAAGACACTATGGAAAAACATTGTAAAGTATAAATAAGGGATCTAATATGATTTCATGTATCTAGCAAAAAGGATAGTCTCATGGCTATTGGAAAGGTCAGTTCTGTGCTAAGTTCTGTGGTTCAGTTGCATGTCTATGTGAGTCTGCATGGGCATATGAATATGTATATGCACAGCTAGGTATCATTTAAATCAAATCATTCTATAAACATTTATCTTTAGTTTAAAAATGTCAGTAAAAGTCTAGGTATATAGAAACTACTTGTATAACAAGGACAATTCAACAAATATCCAATTATTAAATATGTAGCAAAATGTTATGAGAAAACCTAGAGGTTGGAGGTCACTATGCCAGGAGGCCAGGACTAGCAAAAATAGGAAGCCAATCACTTCCTCGGATTTTCATATCCCAGCATCATTTGATCCCAAGCACTTCTGCTGCCAGCTGCCTTTGCTCACAAAGTTACAGGATGACAACAGAACTTCTCATTTTTCTTTAACCACTCCAAGTTCCTTAGCTCAGTTTGTGATACTTCCTCCTGCCTTTGCAGGGAGAACTCTTCCCTAAGTCTTTTGTTTGCTCATTTTGTTTTGTTTCTTGAGATAGGGCCTCACTATGTAGCCTAGCCTGGCCTTGAGCTTGGGATCCTTCTGTGTCAGCCAACTGAGTGCTGGGCTCACAGGCGTGTGCCACTATGCTTGGCTTTCGCTAGATCTTTGTTGTTGTTGTTAGGTGAGTTGGGTCCAACTTATAGCAACCTATGTACAACAGAACGAAACACTCCCTAACATGGTGCCATACCTAGCACTATGTCAGTGTTTCTCTACTATTTAAATGGTTTTCAATGGCTGATTATTTGGGGATTGTTTCATGAGTGGACTTCCAGGTCCTTCTCCCATTTTTGTGGTGCTGGGGATTGAATCCAGGGCCCCCGAGAGTTCAGAGCAGCACTTTCCCAACTGATTTAAACCTTACCCCCTACATCCTTATGTGCCTATTTTATTTTCATCTGGCTCTAATAAAATCTCATATAGCACCCTATCACAGTCATTTGCTATTCTTTTCCTTTGTTGCTTTTATAGTTTCTGTTTATTTGATTATTAATTTTATCCTTTCTCCCACCAGAATGTAAATTCTCTAGCTAGAACTTAGTTTTCTAAGTTTATTACAACAGTCACAATAGCAAAGTAGATGTCTCAGACATAATAGAAATCAGGTATAGAGTAAGCAGTCAAATCATTAGTTGGAAAATGTTTAAGAAACAAATGAACTTTTTCAATTAGGTAGTCTACTTTATTTTATAATTACTGAAACTGATACTGAAAGGAATTAAATTTTATTTCTAAAGATTCAATATCTGATTAGAAATAAAAGTCAGCACATAAGCCTACATACACTGATGAAAGTTTCCTTATGAAAATTATTTTCATTGTCATATAATTTATGCTTTCAACCTAAAGAAATAGTGATAAATGAAAATTTCACTGATTTATAAGTTGTAAAAAATTGGCATTTAATATTAGAGAACTTTGGGAAATGCTTGGAATATATGAATAAATGCTCTGACCTGATACCTTAGTAGCCTATTTTTATGAAACTTTACTTTGAATATTAGATAACAGCAAATAACCAATTATTTCCTGAATATTACCCACTGTAGTTAATAGTTAAGCCTATCAGATACTGTTTATTCTTCAATAACTAATACATGTACCTACAATTATTTACCAAACCTCTCTGACATATTAATTATAATGACCCTTTAAAATTGGTTTTGTATGACTGATATTTTCTCCTTTTGACTGATATTTTCTCTTTTTTTCCAGCTTTATTGGGATATAATTCACAAAAATTGTATATATTTAAGATGCATAATATGATTTAACATGAAATATCATACATTGTGAAAGGATTATCACAGTCAAATTAATATGAACCCACTAATAAAAAACCTTGTTACCACTGTGTGTGTGTGTGTCTGTGTGTGTCTGTGTGTGTGTGTCTGTGTGTGTGTGTCTGTGTTTGTGTGTTAAGAACATTTAAAATCTACTCTCTTGGCAAATTTCAAGTATACAACACAGTATTATTAACTATAATCACCATGCTGAATATTTGATCCCCAGAATGTACTCATTCTGTAATTTTTTTTTCCAGTACTGGGGGTTGAACCCAGGACCTTGCACTTGCATGCTTTGCATGTGCTGGACCACTGAGCTGCTTGCCTGGCCAATTCTTTTTACTTTTTTTGATACAGTTTCTCGCTAAATTACACAGACTGCCTCTGGTCTCCAATTTATAATCCTCCTGCCTCCACCTTCCCAGCCACTGGGATTACAGGCGTGTGCCACCGTGTTGGGTTTACTCATTTTGTAATTTGACCAACATCTCCCCACTTCCCTCTCCTTCAGACCTTAGCAACTGCCTTTACCTTCCAACTGTGTTTTGATGAATTCAACTATTTTAGAGTCTACGTATACGTGAGACTAGGAATATTTGGTTTATTTCTCTTTACGCAATATCTTCCAGGTTTGTCCGTATTGTCACAATGGCAGAATTTTGTTCTTTTTATGTTTGAATATGACTGGTAGTTCCCTATATTTCTTGTGACCATCAAAATAGTTCAATAATAAGGCTGGGGATGCAGTTCAGAGGCAGAGCTCTTGCCCAGCATGCCCACGGCTGTGGGTTCAAGCCCAGCACTGGCTGTATAAATGAATAGTTCTATAAACTATAATTGGTCACAGGAAATAGTGTATTCACCTCACCATTTTCTCCTACTTGGCTTTTTAAAATGTAATGTTTGTCTACATAAAATAATTCTTGTGGGAATTGCTGTGGCTTTGAGAAAAGTTCCTGGCATTGCCACTGGGTCTGATAACTTTCCCCATAACTTAACTCAGTCATTGAAGTAGCATTTGCCATTAGATATGCTTTGCTACTACTTGTCACTAGGTTTTCATCAAAATTATATTTACATTATCATGGGGAGGTCACGAATGTTAATGGGAGGAAGGTAGTTCATTTACTGTTAAACTTTATCTTATCAATGTCAACTATCAATACTGTGCAATAAAAATATGTACCAGTTTTATTTACATGATAAAACAAGGAAGAGATTATTTTACTATTGAAGTAAAAAATATTTTAAGACAATCAAGACAGTGAGTATGAGTATGAGTGTGAGTGTGGGTATGAGTGTGTGGGTATGAGTGTATGAGTGTGTATGTATATTTCTCTTCATGGTATATATTTTATATAAATGAAGCAGATAATTACAATAATATTTATGATTTGATGCTTCAGACTTGAAATGAATATTTGTATTTCCCAACCTGAGACTGTTAACATTTGGGATATTAAATCAGCTTTTGTTACTAGAATGTACAAATAACATACTTACAGCATACCTACAGGCAATAAATAATTATACTTTAAGATAAAATGATGAGATTAAGGGAGATATTTCTGGGGAATATAGTCTATTTCTGAGAACATATTAAATACTCAAATCTACTGTGAGAATTTTCAATAAGAGGAGACACAATGCTTCTACATGCTCCATGCTATTTTCAGAATGTAAAGCCTAAGCTAGGACATCTGTTGAATACTGAATTAGACAAAAGGAATCCCTAGAGACGCAGTGTGCTTTTTCAGGCAGCAACTTTTCCTTTTAGCCAAAGGCTCATAATCAGAGAAGGTTTACTCTATCCAGGTGTGGCCTTGAATACCAAAATAGAGGTGCAAAGAAGCTAATCTATTTTTTCCTTTCCTTTCACTTACTAAGTAATGCAGCAAACATTGCCTTTTCCTCTCTTGAGGGGAATTTATAGATTTATGTTCTGAAAGATCTTCTTCTTTCTGTTGCCTAGCAAACACACTGTTGGGGACAGATCAAAAATAAATGCAAGTGAAAACTAGGAAAACCGAGAACATCTGATGTGTTTATGATGTGGCCAAAACTTAAAGTAAAAAAATTTAAATATATGACATATAGTATAGATATATTATTATTTACCATACTATCACACATTTTGTAGAGAGGATTCATTGCTGTTTATTATAGAATTATAAATTATACATGGAAAAGATATTAAGTATATTTTAAACATGCTTAAAAGGAACAAAGTTTGAAAAACACATAAATTTTGGGTTATTCATGAATTAATGTGAGCTTGCTTAATGGAATACTGATGTCTTCATTATGTTTTTCTTTAATATCCCAATATGCTGGCTTGAGAAATAAAAGAGAAATTATAAGCCCCAGGTGTGCCTACCAACAAACTTTTATTCAGTAAACAAGGTTTGACAAGATAACAGGTTCCTGGCTCTGTGTTAGCTGTTTGACATTGTGAGACAAATACCCTTAATGAGTTCACAACCTACTAGAGAAAATAAGACTATGAAGAAATAAAATACAGTAATGAGATATAAACAAAGACTGTAAGAACTTAAGGATGGTAGCCAAAGTCCATTTGAAAGATCTTCTGCAGTGTTTTTCCTGCAGTGCTCACTGACTTTCATTGTACTCTTGAGAGTATGCCTAGAAATTTATGTAAAATTTTGCAAGCATCTCAATGATTTTAAAGCAGAGACCATTCGGGATCCACTCAAGAGGAATGTATAAATGAAATAAAAGATTTTGGACAAGGTTTCTGATGCATTTGACTGCTGGGAATCAGGGGGAGAGGAGGAACAAGGAGGAGTGAGGAATGGCAGAGGGGGTGACCTCAGGGTGAACAGCCCAACTTTAATAGTCCTGAAAATAATTATAATAACACCAATAATGCCAAAGAATGGTAATAATATAGATGGGCTAGAAAATTCATGTAATAGTTCTGACAATGTAAAAAGAAAGTTCACTACAGAAAAAGTTTTGATCTTAAACATAATTGGGACCCAAGGATATATAGAAAAATATTACCAACAAAAGACTGGCAAATGGAAAAGAAGTCTTTGGTTGGGGGGGTGTGGGACAGGGGGAAGAAGTACACAAGAGGGTAAGGGGGAACTTATCTGTGTAATGTACAACAAAATGTATATATGGAAATGTCACAATGAAAGCATGTTAGAATAAATCACATTAAGATGTACATTAAAATTTTCCAATAATAATAATAATAATAATAATAGAATAAGCAAAAACAAAACAAAAAAAGCTTATACCAAATTACCACACTTCTTTGTCAAAGTTCTGTAGGTAGATGGAAAACCAAATAGGACTTGTAAGAATTCCCTCGATATCTGCTTAAAAATCATTTATTGATTACCTAACCTATGCCATGTACTTTATCTATATGCTAATAATGAGTTTATTGATAGTAAGCCTCGGATTAGGAAGATGGCCGAGAAAAGAGAATATGTTCTCTCTATCAGCCATCTCCCAAGAAGGTGATGAGACAAGAGGGCAGAATTATGCAGGCCTGGTTCTTCCTCCTCAACTCACTAATCTGAGAAGTATTTCCACTTCTCTTGAGAAGAGAAGCAGAGCACATAAAAGTAGAGATCCTTCCACATGGAAAGCGTCAGCATGTGTAGCAAGTATTTCCCTCTACTATCAATGACATTTAATTGGATATTAAAGGAAAGAAAAGAATTTTTTGCAAATCATGGATAACTATGGTGTGGGATGAGAGAAATAAAGCCTGGAATGGTAAATGTATTCAAATCAAAAGGCTGATTAACTCCAGAATCCATGTCTGGAATCATTATACATGACAATTAAAAGCCTTCAGTGGACTTTTAAGTCAAAGTATAAAAAGACAAGCCAGGCATCTGGTGCATATCTTGTAATCCCAACAACTCAAGAGGCTGAAACAGGAAAATTTCAGTTTCGAAGCAGCTTGTACAACTTAGAGAGACTCTGTGTCAAAAAATAAAATAAAATAAAATGAAGGGGTTGGTGGGTGCACCTCAGTGGTACAGCACTTGCCTAACATGTGTGAAGCCCTGGGTTCCATATCCAGCACTGAAAAAAAAAATCAGCTTTGTCTATTGAAGATGACAACTCTGCTGTCGGTGCATGATCTGGGATAGAAAAGGACTGTTCTCAAGGAAACTAGTTGAGAGGATGTTGAAATAATTTAAAATGGAAATTACAAAGGCCTGGATGTTAAAGTAAGATAAACAAAGCAGAGAACATATTTTGTAGATTTTTCTATAAGATAATGGATAGAAATTAGTGACTGTATAAAAAAAAGATCGTGTATGGAATTCTCATTTGATCAATTCAACATAATATAACATAATATCAAAACATAAGATCAGCACAAGAGTGGAAGATGAGTTCTGTTATAGATATTATTTTATAGGGAACAGCTGTCCTAGAGTATTCAATATGCTCTACTGAAATTCTACAAACTGAGTAGCTCACAAGCAATGGAAATTTACTCCTGACAGTTCTGGTGGCTTGGAAGTCCAAGATCAAGGTGCCAGCAAAAAAGGTATCTGATGAGGGTCCAGTTCCTGATTCACAAGTGATACCTTCTTTCTGTGTTCTCATATAGTGAAAGGAGCAACTGTCTCTCTAGGGCCTCTTTTATTACAGTATTTTATAAGAGTATTAATCTCATTAATGAGGGCATCAGACTCATGATCTAATCATCTCCCAAAGGCCCCTACCACCTGATAACTTTACCTTAGGGGTTCTATTTTAACATACAAGTTTGGGGAAAACATAAGTATTCAGACTGTGGCAACATCCAAGACCTGAGACCTAACCTGAGATTCAAGTTCAGGCTGTCTGTAGACTTTCTTCTGAGCAATTAATGAGGACACAGACTCTTATTTTTCTCTTGGACAGTAATACAACCCATCCTATCTCTTGGGAAGGCACTAAATACTGACTATAAAAGGAGAATATGTTTTTATCAACATCCTCTTTCCTTAGTAGTACAAAGCAAACAAGGAGCAATAAAAATAAGCCACCAAAACCTCTATCATTTTAAGGAAAATAAAATATAGTATAAGGAAATCTCTTTGAGAATAGTCAGAAGTAATTAACTCAAGAGGGAATTAAATCATGTCTCAATTCAAATGCCATCTTTTCAGAAAGAGCTACCCTGACAATGTTGTGCAAAATAACAACTCCTGACCTTACTGTAGACAAACACCATGATTCTATATCCCTTTAATCTGTTTTATTATGTTTCATACAATTTATCAACCACCTTTATTTTTCATTTTTTATTGTTGCCTTCTCCATAAGGATGCAAGGACCATAAGATTAGGCAAGTTAAGTACTATTACTTTATCGCCTAGAAGAGTACTTGGCACATCATCATTGAGTGATATATGAACATATTATTTGAATGAATGTATCAGAATTACATTATCCAGGGATGGTGGTACATGCCTGTAATCCCAGCTACTCAGAGGCAGAAACAGGAGGATTGCAAGTTCAAGGCCAGAGGTAGCCTGCATAACTTAATGAGAGCTTATCTCAAGATAAAAAGTGAAAAACAGACTGAGGGTACAGCTTAGTGGTAGAGCACTTAAAAAGCATGTGTTAGGCCCTGGGTTTAACCCCCAAGTCCTACAAAGAGAGAAGGGGGGTGGGAAGGGAGAGAGGGGAAATAGAATTATATTATAAATTCCCATTTTCCAATGTTGCTGTAGAAAAAACCTTGTAAATTAAGTGGTTATTGCCCCTGCTCCTGATGCTTCAGAGTTGACTACTCCATTTTCAACATTTCCAGAATATACTACTGGGCTCCTAATTGCATCTCTTGATTTGATTCCAATATATACACTTGATTGGACCTAAGAACATCCAGTCAAACCAGATGTGGTGGCACAACTCCTGTTATCCCAGCATTTGGGAGGCTGATGCAGGAGAATGATGAGTTCAAGGCCAGCCTGGTCTAAAAAGTAAGACTCTGTCCCAAAAAGAAAAAAAAATAGCCAAATTTAAAAAAATAAATAAATGAGCTGGGGGTGGAGCCCAGGGGTAGAGTACTTGCAAAGTATGTGCAAGGGCTTAGGTTCAACCATTATGTACCGCTAAAAAGAAAAAAATCTAGTTTGAAGACTGGAATAGATGTACAATGTTGTGATGCCAAACAAGGATCTGGCCACTCAAATCTCTTTTGGGAATTTAAAATGGGAAACCTAAAGAGAACAATCTAGCAGCAGGAGCTAAAGCCAGGAAAAGATTTGAAGGAGAGTTAAGGCCATAAAACATAAAAATTGAGGGAAATTAAAAGCCTGGAGAACTTATGAAAAACCCATGGTATTAAACAGTGGAAGCTATGACTAGCCAGAAGCTACAAGAAGAGAAAAAATTAAATTAATTAGAGGCAAAAAATCAGGAATTAACCAGTTAGTAATAATGGCAGAATGGAACAGATACATGGCAAAATTGCTGTAAAAACACAACAAAAGAAAAGAGATTTATTATTGCCCATGAGACAAGAAAAGGGTTGCTTGTTTCTAGATCTGTCACAGCTTTGGATCACTTGGGAGTTCCAATTCTGTTTTTAACAAATATTTAATATGCTTTGAACCTATAAAAATAGTTATATGGTTATGTATATTTATAATTTGTATTGTATATAAATATCAACATTCACATACCTTATAAGTACCACGAAACATTTAATTTCCTAGAGAAATAATAAAACTTATGTATCATTATATGAGTCTATTAAATAAAACTAGAATAACAATTTAGAGTCACCTACACTAGAATGAGCCTGCAGCCATAGCCCCCTGGCATCCCAATCTCATCAGATCTTGGAAGCTAAAGAGGGTCCAACCTGATTAGTACTTGATGGGAGCCCATTGGGAATACCAGGTGCTGTAGGATTGTGAGAAGGACCTACCAGCCCACTCTCCCCCCACCCTCAAAACAATCAGCCTTTGAAAACTTTTATGAATAGCTGAGAAGCACTGGCAATAGTGTCAAGCATGGCACAGTGTGGGGTAATGTTTTGTCTATTGTACATAGGGCTGTTATGAGTTGGATCTGACTCAACTACACCCAATAACAACAACAAGAACACTATAATGAAAAGGAAGAAATGAATAAATTAGGAGATACTCTTCCTATGAGGTTACACCTCTGGGGTTATTTTTCCCTTACCAATTCCTTCTCCCTAGTCTTAACTATCACTTTCTCTTTTGTTGTTGTTGTTGTTGTTGTTGTTGTCAGGTGCCATGGAGTCATGTGCAACTCATAGCAATCCTCATAAGATTTTCAATGGCTGATTGTTTCAGGATTGCCTTGGGAGTGGATTGCCACGCTTTTCTTCCATTTCCGAAGTGCTGGGAATCCAACCAGGGACCTCAGAGACTGCAGAGTGGCACTCTACCAACTGAGCTAAATCCCAGCCCAGTCTCACTTTCTCTTTTACTCCCCACAAAAAAAAAGAGTGGAAAACTACTGGGTTTTTGCTGTTGTTGTTACTGTCATTATTATTTAAGCATAATTCAAGAGAGAAGGGAGATGAAAAACTAAAGAACTTAATTGGAACTCACCTTACCCCAGTTTTATATAAGAATGCCTCTTTTCTGAAAATTATGCCTTAAAATTTACACTTCAGTGTTCTTCTTCAGATGATAGCACATTGCACATGGAAATTGTTACTCCAGAATAGTCAATGACAAAGAATCAAAACTTAGGATCTAAGCTCCAAGATTCTTCTACAATGTACCCATTATATGTGTTCCATAGCCATGGAATTTGATATTCAAGTTCAAGATTAACCTAAGCTCACATTCAGGAAAAAAATAGATTTCTCTAAGGTTACCTAGATACCTTACAGAGCTGATCTTTGCAATGATTTTTTTCCTATTACTTCTTGAGAAATATAACTTAATCTGACGAATTGTACAATCACGTATTCCTAGTTCCTAATTCAAAAATAAAACTTTTTATCATAAGAATGACATTAGAGCAAATAAAGCAATTTTGGGCCTTCATTTCAAGCATATTGGGTTAAGGCAATAAGTTAAAATCATGCTAATTATTAATAGGTCTCTTCTCCTCTCTTTTGATCACCTGATCCTGAAAGACTCCTAGAAAGGCAACTTGTGACATTCTCAGGTAAGACATCAATGAAATTACCATGAGGAAAAATAAAATCAGACTAGAGTCTAAAATCCCTTAATTATGAGATTTAAAAAAACAAAAAAAGTTCTGATGTCCAAGTATTAAAATTACAGATTAAGCAATTCATTCCTGAAAAGAGAGAGACATTTTCCAATAAAAATGGAGATCATGTGTTTTCATTCTAAAGCTTGATATGAAATAAAATTGTTAGCTTTTATGAACAGAATTGAAAGAAAAAATTTTATGATAGATATAGGCATGGTACATATGTTCCATATAATTTTAATAAGAATTACAATGTGAAAGTCTGATTGTTCTCATAATTAACAGTGAGGAGCTATTATAAACTTGTATCTGGATTTTCTATCTCCTTTCTAGTTTGTTGTTGTTAGGTGCCCTCCAGTCGGTATCCAACCCATAGCGACCCTCATAGGGTTTTCAATGGCTGCCTGTTTCGGGATTGCCTTGGGAGTGGATTGCCAGGTCCTTCACCCATTTTTGCGGTGCTGGGAATTGAACTCAGGACCTCAGAGACTGCAGCGCAGTGCTCTACCAACTGAGCTAAATCCCAGCCCCCCTTTCTAGTTTAGTTACAAGCAAATTCTAACTTTCCTGGGGCCAGATGGACTTCTTTGTTACAAAAGTAGATTATGTTAACTGCTGTGAAACCCTGTGGTCCTGTCACATCTGTGTTTACCTAAAATGCCTGCCCTGGTCTTGAGTCCTTGGTTCCCACAGACTGACCCATCCTTGCAGAAATGAACTGTAGTAAACTCACTGATGTCAGAGGAGAGCCTGGGTGATATCACTGGGTGTGACAAAAGTCTTCTCAATTTGTACAACTCTAAATGTCATTCTTTAATGAATAATGTGTGGACAGAAAAGCATTTTCATTGTCCTGTTTCATGTTCTAGAAGAAAATTTTAGAGAAAAAGTACAAGATATGCTCATAGAATGTAGGCAAGGTCAGAGCAGCTGAAGGGAAATAACTCAACTGCAGCAAAAATGCCTTGTTTTTTTCATTTGAATTTCTTAACTGTAGTATTGCTCATCTATGAAGAAATATCTTATAAGCAGAAATTATGCACCAGGTATATTAAAGATAAAGGGAAGGAATAAAAGATGAGTTTTCTCACTTAGCCTTAGGAAGACAGACATATAAAAAAAACTGTTGACAATTATAAGACAGAGGGTTATATACAAGGCTATGAGTGCACAGAGCAGTACTTCCTCTGAGCTGAGCCTTAAAAACTGAGCTGGGGAAAAATAGAGGGACTATTATTTTCTCTCTCTCTCTCTCTCTCTCTCTCACACACACACACACACACACACACACACACACACACAAAGAAAATAGAGTAACAAGATTAGGAAAGTGTAAAATCAGGGAGTGATTAAAAACACAGGGAAGATACAGGAGTACAGTAGAAATGGAACTGAAGAGGTAGGTAGTAGCCAGTCAATCTCTTATTTACTAAGTTAAGGAATTTCTATTTTATACTGAAGTGAATAGACTTCACAAAGCTTACAATTCTTGAGAACTGAGGTCGCACCTAATATTTCCTCTCAGAAAATGAATTTCACATTCTTCTTTAGAAATACAATCTTCCATATTTTTATAACAATATTATAGAAATGCCATAGATCTCATTGGCTCTATTATTCCTAGACCATTTCAAATTTTAACTACTGTTTGTACATCCCCCTCCATAATAAGGAAAGAAAATTACATTTCAGTTTCTTTAAAGATTTAAATCCCTTTGGTAGGTTTTTAGCTGTCAGACATCCTAAAATGATATTCTTTTTAACTTTCCCTCTTTCTTCTTCTCTCTCTAAAGAGTTGATGTTGGCTGTTAAAAGAATTTTTAAAAAATAATGGTTTCAGTGGTATGCTATAGAACTGAAGAGATAAGCAATGTCAACTCACCATCTACTATCACCTAATTTTCCAAGATTTTCAGTGTTTTCAATGTGACACAACTGATACAATTTTAAGTCACATCATAGTCTTTTGTGTTAGAAAAGATATTTACTTAAAAGGTAGACAGGATAGGGTACAAGAAATAAACACTAAACTGGGGATTGAAGATTCCTTGGTTTAAGTTCTGGTTTTGTCACTAAGCAACAATATAACTCTGGTTATCCCACTTAATAGGAGAATCAAATTATGAGATTCTAACATCCCCATCAGTAGTCAATAAATAGCATGCTATTAAGTCAGAATAACATGTTACTACAGAATCTGATGTCTCAAAAATTTCACTCCAATTTGAAACAAATATATAGGAAGCATCCAACCTGATATTTACTAAGTAAATATGTGACCAGTGAAATAATGGAGTCTCCCAAACCTATTAAGAATCCTACTACTAAAATAACTAAAAACATAGCTGTAGTCTGATTAATTCTAATTTTCTTAAGTCAATATTGGCTTAAACTGTTTATACAGTGGAAGTATGTTTCTTTTTTTTCCATGGAAAGGCAAAATTTATCTGCACTAATATATTTTTGATCTATAGTCATACCACCCTGGTGTGCAATCTCATTAGATCTCAGAAGCCAAGCAGAATTGGGCTACGTTAGTCCTTGGATGGGAGACCATCCTGGGAATACTGAGTGTCATAGGCTTAGGAGAAGGACCTGAAAGCCTACCCCTAGAACAGTCAGACGTCGAAATTCTATGAATAGCAGAGAAGCACTGAAAGTAGTGCTGGGTATGGCACAATATTGGGTCATGTTTCATTTTGTTGTACATAAAATTGCTAGGAGACAGAGACAACTTGATGGCACATAACAACAACAATGCATTTTTTATTTTTGGTACAAGAATTCATGTTAGTGTGTATTATGTGCTTATAGGTAGCTAGAATTCTTTCTTTAAAAAGAATATCCAGTGATTCATAAATGTAACGTAAAATAACCCAGGGATTCTGAGAAATGGAATTTTCATTAATATATTGCTTTAAATAAAAGCTCTGATGTATATTGTCATTTTGAATTTGTAAAACTCAAAAATTAGTTCATGTAAGTATAAATGACCCAAAGAAAACTATTTTCACAAAACAAAATTCACTAAAAAATTTCAAATCATTTTAAGCTCCCTTAGTGTCATTCTAGCCTGCAGCTATACCACTGTGGCATCTGATCCCCTCAGATCTCAAAAGCTAAGAAGGAGTCGGGACTGATTAGAATTTGGATGGGAGACTGCCTGGGAATACCAGGTTCTGTAGGCTTGGGAGAAGGACCTGGCAACCCACTTCCGAAAAACAATCAGCCATTGAAAACTCTATGAATAGCAGAGAAGCACTGACAATAGCATTTCACCTGTTATACAGAGGCTCGCTGTGAGTCAGACACTGACTCTATGGCACTTAACAAGTGTCCTTCTGTTCTAGTTCTCATTTAAAAGCAAAAGTTAGCAACAGAAAGAAACTGCATTTAAAAAACATCGTTAGAGAAATTGACGATCATCAAAACATCCATGAATAGTCTTATTTCACAAGACATTTAAGTAAGAATATGTGAGGGGTTGGGGTATTAATAAACAGTGTCATTCTGAGTTACAATGACCAGATTTCAGAGGTCAACGGGGTAGAGGTTGAGTGTACTTCAAAATACTTAAAGATTTTTAATTGGGAATAATTCAAATACAATGAAACTTGGCAAGGTAAAGACGCAAAGTATAGATACAGCTCACAACACCTGAAAAACTGCTGGTGAGAAAGAAAAGTAAGATAAGGGTAGAACAGAGAGAAGACCGTATGTTTAATATGGGCAATCTATGTATTAAATGGGAGAAGGGCCTGGCAATCCACTCCCAAGGCAATTCCGAAGCACTCAGACATTGAAAACCCTATGAGGGTCGCTATGAGTCGGATACAAACTCGATGGCACCTAACAACAACAACAATACATTAAATGGGCTGGGATTTGGCTCAGTTGGTAGAGCACTGTGCTGCAGTCTCTGAGGTCCCGAGTTCAATTCCCAGCACCACAAAAATGGGAGAGAGGCCTGGCAATCCACTCCCAAGGCAATCCCGAAACAGCGATTGAAAACCCTGTGAGGGTCGCTATGAGTTGGATACCGACTCTACGGCACCTAACAACAACAACAACAACATGTATTAAATAATTTGTTTCAATTTATATTCCATGCTTTTTTAAGTCAAGGCCTAAGTTGAATGTGTCACCAGTTTACTGAAGAGACTCAAGTTGCTAGGGTAACAAGTACAAAATAATTTTAATTTTCTCAGTAATTGCCTTTCAACTATGCTATCTTGTTCTACTTAATGATATTTTGGCTAAATTCCATCCCTTTCTTGTTACATTTGGCTATTATTACTGCCTCATTTTATTTTTAAGACACAGTTCTATTCTTCTCAAAAACTTATTCTCGAGCTTTGGGTCCTTGTTTGCATGCGTGTCCATTCCAACCTGCAGCCCCCTCAATGGAAAGCAGAACTGAGTCCTGATTGCTAAAGAATGAGAGGGTGAATGATTGGCTGGCTTAGAGAAGACTCTTTGTTTAGTAGGCACTAGGATCCCTGTTGCTGAGAGCAGAAGGGCTGGAGAAAAAAAAAATGTCTTAAGGTTACCACACACATACTGGTAAAAGTTGTTTCCAGACTCACTTTCATTCTCTACCTGATGGTCATGATGTCTACTGATAGGATGATCTTCACAAAACTGCTATCTGGGACTTTTACGAACCATTCAGCATCACCTATGTCCTCCTTGCAGCTGAGGTAGAACTATCACAGGGAGTTGCAGAAGGACACAGGTTGAGCAGAAGGGTGTCAGTCTAAGGTGGATAGTTGGAAGCTGAAATTCATTCTCACTATTTCTCAAGGCTGTGTACATTCAAAGTTGTATTTTTGTCTAATTTGCATAAAGGCTACAACTGAGAACTTCTTTAGCAGTATTTTTATGTCTGCTTTTGATATCCTCTTATATCTTTGCTAAATTGGACAAAATATCAAGTGACCTCAGGTTGATCTTTCACATGGAGCTATAGGAAGAGTTGGAGTCTTCTTCCACAATGAGAGCAATATGGGAAGTACAAAAAAAAATCACACTACAATAGAAGTCTTTCCTAAACTTTAAGTCCTGTTCATTTTGTTGTTTGTTGTTGGGTACAGTTGACAGTTGAGTCTGATCCAACTCATAGCAACCCTAAGCACAGCAAAATGAAAAACTACTCATCACTGTGCCATACACACTATCTTTTTTTTTTGACATTTTTAATGTACACCTTAATGTGATTCATTCTGACCATACACACTATCTTATGTTTGATCCCACTGTGGCAGCTACTTATGCTTCTTCTCATTTTGAGTCATGCTACATTAGCAAAAGGAGGTTCTAGGGGTTTTACTCCAGTCCTATCATTAAGGTTGACTTGACTTTGAGAAGGCAACTTCTCCAGTCATTTTCTGAATGCCTTCCAGCTTCAGGGGTTTATTTTCTGGCACTATATTTGACAGTGTTTCTCTACTATTCATATGGCTTTCAATGGCTAATTGTTTTGGGACTAGGCTGCCATTTTCTTCTCCCTAGTCTGTCTTAGTCTGGAAGCTCAGCTGAAACAAGTTCACCATGGGTGGTCTGGATGGTATCTGAAATACCAGTGGCATAACTCTCAGCATCACAGCAACACATAAGCACCCACAGCACAAGCAGGCAACAGACATGGGGGCGCTGCTCATTTTAGTTGCCCTACATACTGTTCAACCAACTTCAGCAAACACACATTGAACAATTCCCTTTTCTTTTCAATAGTAATGGGGAGGAACTAAAAAGGGAAACATCCCATATTCCCAAGATCCCAAAATTATTTCTCTAAGACTCTTTTACTGTATACTCTGATCTTTCAGTGACACCAGGATGGCCCTATATGTTTGTACCTTATCATAATTCCAAACACAAAATGAGAAGCCAATGTCTTTATCAGATACTTCTAATCTTCATCTTCTTGGGATTTTCCTTATATGGTTCTATTCTGTAAAAAAAAAAAAAAAGACCTACACACCTCAATATCAGGGAATAAACTCCTGCCAAAACACTGTTCAACTTACAAAGACAATGACCTCTACCTTTCTCACTTCTCATCGTGACTGGAAAGGCAGGTTGAGGCTTTGGCTGATATTCAATGGATACTCTTGGAATGGGGATTTTTCCAACCACAGGCTGCTTGATGCTTCTTTTAAAACAAGGGGCATCCTCTGCTCTCAGATTTGGGCCTTAGGCAATTGAGAAAAATAATAGTAAAAATTCTATTTGACAGCCTATAGTAGCCTTAACTATTATAACATACACATATTTGAGCCATATTATGAGTTTCTAGTCTTTCCAGTTCATTCAAGGACAAATCTCTTCTTTCTAAAAGAAAATTCATTTATTTTTAGTACAAAACATTTAGTTCTTCTACAACACATTTAGAGTGAATTTTAAAAAGAGAATTTAAAAAATATTTAAAAAGAAGAAATATTTTTGTCTTAGAGTGACTCTTTATCCATTGTTTCAAAACTATACTTCCTAAAGAATTCCTCATTTGACATTACAAGTCCATTATCTATTCCACTGTGGGGTCTGCAATGATGCTAGTGAAAACAGCATCTGGAAGGATCTTTCTTGGTAAGAGGAGTGATCATTTCAAAATGCTGAGGGCAAAATTAGCATGTCCATGTTGTAGCTAGAAAGGAAAGTATTGTTCAAAGCCAGAAAAGCAAAGCAAGAGGAAAACCTAAGAGTTAATTGTAAATGGTAGAATAAAAAGGAGTTTAAGGTGAGAATGGAAAAGAAAAGGTTACAGGCAGTTGGGAATTGACAAGAGGAAAGCAGTTGTGTTTCAAACATGTGGGATGCCAGTGACTGCTGCCAGTGTCATCCTGATGATTTAAATGAAAAAGCTGTGTAGGTCTGCAAAGCAAAGAACAAAATATTTTACAAAGTCTTTCTCATTTATTTCCTTCAGGAACTGAAATTCATATAAGCTCCTCAACTAAGACAAAAATTATAGAACTTAACTCAGAAGATTATTAAGCAAAAATGGTAAGGAAGAAAAAGAGGATAATTCATTTTATCATTCTCCCAAAATATGACATTTCGATCATTAATAAGTTGAACTCTAAGGACACATAGAGGTCTTGTAAGGCACAATCCCTACTCCCTGGAAATAGGGTGTTGAGATGGATCAAGTTCAAAGATAGCCTGAAGATTATGGTAACAAGGGCTAGGGTGTCATGAATAACATACACCACATTTAGGAGAAGTCTGAGTGTATAGCTTAGGCAATCTATGCTCTTGGAATTTGGAAACATTCCTTTGCCTTTTTTTCCCATGAATTTAACACCATCATAGTGCCCGAGTGGTAACACTGAGGCATCGGATCGCCCCGGATACGGGAAGCTAAACAGGATGATGCCTGGTTAGTACTCAGATGGAAGACTACCTGGGAATACCAGGTGTCATAGGTGTGGCAGAAGGACCCAGCAATCCACTCCAAAAAAAAAATCATCCATTGAAAACTCTATGAATAGCAGAGAAGCACTGACAATACTGTTTCTCCTGTTGCACATAGAGTCACTATGAGTCGGACATCAACTCGATGTCACCTAACACCACCACCATCGTAGTAATAATCTATGTTGTGGCTGTTCCTGTTATTATTAAGTACCTTCAAGTCGGTGTCCGACTCATAGCGACCCTACTTACAACAAGGGAAAACACTATTGTCAGTGCTTCTCTGCTATCCATAGGGTTTTCAATGGCAGATTGATTTTGGGGAGTGGGTTGCTGGGTCCTTCTCCCAAGGCTACAGCACCTGGTGTTCCCAGGTGGTCTCCAATCCAAGTTCTAACCAGGCCCGACCTTGCTTAGCTTCCACTATCTGGCGTTTTTGGATGCCACAGTGCTAAGCATGCAGGCAATCATTAATAAGGTGTCAATTATATGATGAGGCCCTGAAAGAAAGAACAGCCTGAAAGGAGAAATGCTTTCACAAAGTGAGTTGATATAGTAGGAAGACAGACTCTTAGCAAGGAGCACATGAAAAGCATTTGGATCTCTAGTGTTCTTTCCTAATTCATAACCCAGGTCATTTCCATAACAAATGTCAGTGTATTTTATGGCTTGTAAAAGTCACATCTCTGACTCTCTTTCTCTCTCCTTTTTTCCCTATAATGCCTAAGGACTAGTTTGAATTTTCCTTAGATCTCATGAAATAACTCAGTGTCTTAATAATTTCCTTTGGGTTTTGGATAAGCAGTTACCCAACTTATTTTCTAATGCTTGCAACCAAATTTAGATGATCTCTAAAATTATTCTATCAGTCTCATTAACATAAAGCCATCTACCCAGAAATTAAAGTCTAATTTTTTATTAATTGCAATAAATATACAATTTGATCTTTTAACTCTGGATGAAGAAAGTAATTTATGAATAAACTAAGGATAGTCTTAACCATCTTGTAATAGCCCATGGCAAGTAAAATATAATAAGGCTAGTACTGTAAAAAGGGTGTTTTGAGAGCTTACCAAAAGAAGAAAGCAAATAAACTTGAACTCAAAAACCGTATCCTTAATACTCTGGACTTTCTGAACATCTTTGTTTATTCCTGTTATACCAGATGTCTCAGACAGAGAACTTACAAATAAGGGAGTTTGTAGAAAACATATTTCAAAAATGTTAAAGATATTTACTCAAAACTTATAAACACCCCTGAAGGTTTTCTGGCTCTTTTTCCTTTAGCTATCCAACAAAACAGTAGATCTATGGTGAAATTATCTATATATTAACTCCTGAAATGTAAGAGAACTGCTTATTTTGAGTGTAGGTGGAGTTTGATTTGACAGCCTTGACAGGCACAGCCACTGATTTCATTGTGTTTTTTGTTCTTCAACTATAGATTGATCTCTTTTTTCAGTCTTTTCTTTTCTAATATTCTTTTTAAATGACTACAGAAATAGCCACACAAGAAGAGCTTTTGTAGTAATCTTCTAAAGCTCTCACTTAAGCTACAAAATATCAGTACAAATGCCAGTAACAGCTGCGATCTATTATATCTTGTGAATTTAACTTCTACCACCCTATGTCTAAAATATTTGCATTTAAAATGTGTAAGTGTCCTAGGGCAAAAGAAGGATGAATATCATGATTTTGAGAAATGTCATTTTGATATTTCCCATGTTTCTTTGGATCACAGCTATTTTCTATGTTTATAGAAAAGTATTTAATAGCAAGTATTCAGTAAACACTTGTTCACTAATTGAAAATTATCATCATAGCGCCCTCCAAAATGCACAAAGGATGTGGCAGTCCACTTCTGAAACAATCAGCCATTGAAAACTCTACGAGGGTTGCTATAATCTGGACCCAATTATTTGGCACTAAACAACAATAACATCTGAGAAGGACATTTCATCTACATCATACCTCACACAGGAAGAATAAAACAAAGTAAAACAAAATGCCAGCAAAAATCATCTGTAATTACTTTGGTTTTATTCTAGGTTCATGTTTTGCTTCATGTTTTACTATCTTTAAGACCCTCAAATAAATTGGCTATGTAAAGAATTAAGCATCATATTAGAAACTGGATGGTTTGCCTGGGATAGTCAACATCAATTTGCCTGACCAACAGTTAAATCCCAAAATAAAATAATAGTTTGTAGAATAGCAAGCTGTTCAACATAAGTTATAAAGATATTTTAGAAAAATATTCTGATATTAAATATTGCTGCACTGTGTGTTTTTGCATTTTTGTTACTTTTGAGTTTCAATAAAGAATTTGCATCCTTTGTCACCCAAGAATCATACTTCCATTGACCAATGAACACTGTTTTGTTTTGCTTCCAAAAAGACATCTATTATTTTCTCTTTGTTAACTCACAGATGGAAACTCTACTAGGAAATAAAACATAGTGTCTCAGTAGTTATATTAAAATTAGATCAAAATTTGTTAAGAAAACTCATATTTTGACTATGGAATTTTGCAGAAAGATTTTGCAAAAGCCTACATTCCTAAGTCCAGTATGAGTAGAAACAATAAACTCTGAGAAAGATAACTAAGGTAAGATTTTACATTTGGTAATTAAAGTTGAGATAAAAGGTCATGGAACCAAATTCTAGGAAAAGAAAATAGCACCCACTAATTAAAAGCTTTCTGCCACTATTTTGAAAATATTTTTTAAAAACTATGGAAGAATTCTATAATGTGGGCTAGTTAAAAGCAATTTAAGACAAAATGTCAAGTAGAGTTCACAAGCAAATGAAAATCTAACATTCAAATCAAATCTATATCCTTGAGTTTCTAATTATATTATTTTACAATATAGAAGTATTTTGGTAGTTAGAGGAATGGAGGGCAAGAAAAATAGTAATCTTAAAACTTATTTGAGAATTTTGTCATTACTTGATATCCCCAAAGAAATAATCCACTACAGTATTCATAAATTTTAATTTTAATGATCACTGACTTTTGTTTAAAACATGGTATAATAAAAATTTTATAGCAGACACATACAAAAAATAAATAATTTGTATATAAAATCTAAGAATTAGATCATGGGTTTTCCATAAATTGTGATAAACATCTTACCGACTAAACGTAGCTTTTTGATATTGTTAATGTTGACTTTAAAGTTAATTAGTAAATATCACACTATTCAAAATCTTTCTGTGTTCCAAGGCTGCCATAGAGTAATATAGCTCCTTTTATTGTAATAACTCATCTGGACATATTTATGCTCTCGGGTTCATAAAATGTAACAGTTCCAGCTATTTTTAATGGAAAAATGTAATTAAAGTTTGTTCTTCAAGCATAAAACAAAGAGAACTAAGAAATCAAACATATTTAGTTAGATATAAACAATTGTGCATTATGCTTGGCTTCCACTTCCATTTTAGATTTATTGACCACTTGGAAAGAGAAAGAAAGTTATTGTCTTAGACCAATACTGGGAAAATAGAAGTCTGGTTACATTCTGTGCTATTACTTTAATGAAAAGTAATAAAAGATAAAATACCATGCACCAAAGCACTAGCTGTCCTTCTGTCTGTTCTGATACTCTGGAATAGAAAAGAAAAAGAAAAACAAGAAAGATAAACAATTATATCCTTTCATAAATATGTTAGAACCTTATTACATTTAGTTGATGGAATATTCAAAGTGTGCTTTGGCATCAACCACTATTATAATATCTTGTTAGAGACACTGACAGTCTTTTAAACAATAAATCCAATGGAGTCCTTTTGATCTCTATGTACCTAGTTCTGAATATAGCATGGCTTATTGACTAGTTCTAAATCTTGGATGTCTTTCACTCAGGACTTCCCAGATACTTGGTTTCCTTAGTTTTTCCTGCTGTCCTGACAATACCTTTGCAGTTACATTTTAATGTCACTCACAGTGTTAATCCTGTACATTTATTCTTCTCAATACACATATTAATGATTTAAACTGCTATATATTCTTCAATAACTTGGATAACTATCCAAGTACTATATGAACAATTCTTTTCTAGATGTGTCCACCTGATTGTCTCTCAAACACTGCAAGCTCAGTATGTCAAAAATTGAATTAATTATAATCTCTCCTAAATCTGCTTTCTCATTCTTCACTTCTTATTAAAGTTAATAGTATTTTAGTCCATCTATTTGCTCAAGCCAGAGATCTAGACCACTTTTCCTTTTTTACTGCCTTCACTTCATGTTCTTAAATGTTTGGTTTCTATCCTCCTAAACATTTTTCAAACATTGAGCCCTCCCACCCTCATTCGCATTTCAAGTAATATAGTATAGATTTTCAACAAGTTATCCTATGGTTATTAATTTGTTTTGAAACCCCCATTATTACATAGCTCCAACCCAAACACATTGAAACTAATGAAATCTTTCTAAAAGAGCAAATCTGATCATATTTTTCCTTGACTTAAAGTCTTGTAATACCTGTTTCTCAATAATCCTCCAACTCCTAAGTAATGCAAACCTGGGCTTAAATGATATAATTCCTTCTATTCATCTTTACAGTTTCACTTTTTTCCTATTTTATGTACACACACACACACACACACACACACACACACACACACACTCTGACTAGGCTTTGAACTATATGCAGTTCTCAGAAAATCTTGTATTCTTTATACTTATTTTGCACATGCCTATACCCACTTACTATATTCTTGAGCCAAACATATATGTGTTTTTATAATATTAATTATGTTACTCTCCAAATATGTGCTCTTCCTTGTTCCTATTATGACCTTTTGAATAGTAGTTTTCACTTTATTATAGTCGTGTTTAGCTCCCTCTTTATCCAAATTATATTATATAGCAAGAGCTGTTCACAGTAATTTTTTTTATTAGAAATTTTTAATGTACATCATAATGTGATTCATTTTGACATGCTTTTCGTTGTGACAATTTTCATATATGCAATTTGATAAGCATTATTCATATAGGTTACCCCTTACCCTCCTCTATGTTTCCCCCCTCCCCCCTTCCTATCTAAGTTTCCCATCCAAGTCTTCTCTCT
>VMDO01009739.1:0-75425 GCA_007922755.1 Pedetes capensis
TAGTGACTGTTGCTGTTCTTTGTTGCCTGTTCTTCTTCAGAGCACATGTCCTGGTTCCTTGCTAAGATCATCACATAGGGAAAGAACCAGAAGCCATGCCAAAAGCACAAGGGTAATGTTGAATGTCTCCCCTGTCTACATAGTCTCCCAATTATGCAGAAAGAAATTAAGTGGGCATGTTTTATTTTCTTATAAATTAAATAAGTGGTAACCCAATGTTATAATCTGGTGTATTAGACAGCTTAATACTTTCCATGAATTTTTACAAGGTTGCATAACTGGTCAGTTTGTCCTTGCCCCAATTTGACCACATCTGTCCATCTAAACCTATGCATATAGCTGCAACAAAAGATTGCCTTCTGAGTGATATGGTCAGGGGCATGCAAAACATTAGCCTGATGCTCAGAGAGACAGCAGAAGGGGATGCAAGGGAAAGCAGAGGCTGGGTCCTAGGGGAAACAACATGACAAAACTGGGGAGGCATAAAAGGCCCTGATGAGAATGGGAAAAGGCCTGTTGGGAGTGTGTGTGGGGAGTAACAACCAGCAGGGAGAATGCGGAAAGGGAAGGCCAAATCCTTCAATGCACCCATTGCTCCAGTCTGTCACAGCCAGTGGTTTTCAAATTCTGCCCCTTAGGAACTCTCATGGGCTGGGATTTAGCTCAGTTGGTAGAGCATTGCTCTGTAGTCTCTAAGGTCCTGAGTTCAATTCCCAGTACTGCAAAAATGGGAGAAAGACGTGGCAATTCACTCCTGAGGCAATCCCAAAACAATCAGCCATTGAAAACCCTGTAAGGGTCACTATGAATTGGACAGGACTCCTCAGCACATAACAACAACAACAACAAGAAGCTCTCTATTTCTCATCCCCACTCCAATTACCCCTCCTGTAAACAGACTGTGGTTCCTCATAGGATTTCTTTCAAAGAAGTCATCCATTGTGGAGTTAAGAAAACAAACAAGAAAAACCAATACCATCCTCTGACCCTAAGTAATGGCAAGCACACAAGTCATTTGACAGTTTTTTTTTTCCTTCCTTGACAGAATGAGGCCAGGAGTTAATAGTGACTAGCACTTCCTTGGGGGTGGTATTTAGTTCAGTTGGTAGAGTGCTGCTCTGCACTCTCTGAGGCCTCTGGTTCAATCAGTATCACCACAAAAATGGGAGAAGGGCCTGGCAATTCACTCCTAAAATCAATCTTGAAAACAACCAGCCACTGAAAACTCTATGAATAGCAGAGAAGCACTGATATAGTGCAGGGCATGGCACAGTGTCAGAGAGTGTCTCATTCTGTTGTACACAGGGTCACTATGAGTCAGACTTGACTTGACAGCACCTAACAATAAGAAGAAGCACTTTCTTGAGTGTCTTCATGGAGAGTCATCTGCTTCCAAAGCTCTGTGGGCAGTGAAGCTGACATCAAATTTATATCCACACTCTGAGTTTGGGCCTTGGCCTTGAGGCTTATTACCTATGGACTATTTGTTTTTCTTAACATTGCTTCTCTAATCCAAATCTCAGAAAAGGAAGCAACATGTCTTGTGAACAAACTTGATGAATAAGTGCTCATTAGCTTCCCACTGACCAAATGGTGTTTGTTTGCCACAGATAAGATCTTTGAAGTTAGAATCCTGGTAGCTATGATTATCACCTAGGTTCCTTTACTTATATTCAGGGTGCAAATTCTTCTTTGCTAATTTGAACAATCCTAGGTATCATTGCTGATGTCAGGTGGATATTAGCTGAAAGCACAGAATATCAGAAAGATGTCTATGTTTTATTGACTACAGAAAGGTATTTGACCGTGTGGATCATAACAAATTATGGATAACACGTCAGATAATGGGAATACCAGAGCACCTAATTGTACTAATGAGGAATCTGTATGTGAACCAGGAGGCAGTTGTCCCAATAGAATGAAGAAACACTGCCTGGTTTAAAGTTGAGAAAGGTGTACATCGGGGCAGTATCCTTTCACCATATCTCTTCAATTTATATGCTCAGCAAATAATCCGAGAAGCTGGACTTTATGAGGAAGACCACGGCATGAGGATTGGAGGAAGACTCATTAACAACCTGCATTATGCAAATGACACAACTCTGCTTGCTAAAAGTGAAGAGGATTTAAAACATTTACTGATGAAGATCAAAGAAAATAGCCTTCAGTATGGGTTGCAACTAAACATCAACAAAACAAAAATCCTTACAACTGAGTCAGTATGCAACTTCACAATAAATAAAGACTGAGGTTGTCTGCCAGGTCCAGATCCACTCATGATGGGTAGACAGAGTCCCCACATGAAGAAGAGTATCTTTAATAAAGGCATTGGAAGGAAAATCCACCAAAAGGGGAGGAGTACTCCTAGCCTCAGAGGGAAAGTCTGCCGAGAGGGGAATAGTACCTCCAAAAAGGTCTCTTCATGGAAAAGGACTTGGAACCCCATCTTTTCTTTTTCTTAAATTTTAATTGGTCACTATTGTAGATTTCTAGAAATATTAATGAAAAATAATCTTCTGGCTCTGTGGGCAATGCTAATTCAGATTGGGAGTTGACAAGCCTCAGGCTATCTTGAAGGAAATCCCTAAATGACTTCCAACAGTGTAAACTCCTTAAACAAAAGCCTTTGTACTGACAGCTCTAGAGTAAGCAAAAGCACCCATTCTTCATAACAACAGACTCAATGGGGTGACACACTGGTGGCAGCTAACCACCCTAAATTCCTGCATAAAGTTAGGAATAGTCAATTGTTACAGGAAATGCAGATGCTCAGGTCGTCTTGGTTTATTTCTTTAAAATAATCACACTTTGTCTGAGTTCCTCTTCCACTTTGATTACCACCTGACACTCATGTGACAATTGATCAGGTGATCCCATCAATGCAAACAACTTCCTTGTCTTTTTCTGAACTTTCATAAGATTTAATGAATTGTAATTCTGTATAAAGGGGCTGGGATTTAGCTCAGTTTGTAGAGTGCTGTGCTGCAGTCTCTGAGGTCCCGAGATCAATTCCCAGCACCACAAATATGGGAGAAGGACCTGACAATCCACTCCCAAGGCAATCCCGAAACAGTCTGCCATTGAAAACCCTATGAGGGTCTTAGCGACCCTGTATATAACAGGTGAAACAGTATTGTTAGTGCTTCTCTGCTATTCATAGGCTTTCCAATGGCTGATTGTTTTTTGGGAGTGGGTTGCTGGGTCCTTCTCCCAAGCCTGGTGTTCCCAGGTGGTCTCCCATCCAAGTTCTAACCAGGCTCAACCCTGCTTAACTTCTGAGATGTGATGGGATCGGGTGCCACAGTGGTATGGCTAGGGACTTTTCCAATCTTATATGTGTACAATTGTGTGTGTGTGCGCCTGTGTGTGTGTATACATATATACCCTCCAGGGTAAATCTATCTTCTGCATATGAATGAAAATATGCAGCCTGTGTGTGTGTATACATATATACCCTCCAGGGTAAATCTATCTCCTGCATATGAATGAAAATATGCAGTATTTCTCTTTTTGAGTCTGGGTTATTTCACTTAAAATTATATCTCCAATTTCATCCATTTTCCTGCAAATAACGTAATTTCATTCTTTATTGCTGAATAATATTCCATTGTGTATATATTCCACATTTTTAATCCAATCATCTGTTGATATACATCTGGGCTGATTCCATATCCTTGAAATTATGAAGAGAACTGCAATAAACATGGAAGTGCAGTCCTTGTGGTATGATGATTTATCTTCCTTTAGGCATATACTGAGTCGTACAGCTGAATCACATGACAGTTCTACTTTCAGTTCTCTGAGGAACCTCCATATTGATTTCTATGATGGCTGTACTATTTTACAGCCCCACCAGCAGTTTAAAGGGGTTCATTTCCCATCCCACCCCCACATCCTTGCCAGCATTTGTTGTTGTTTTGTTTATGCTAGCCATACTGATTGGGGTGAGTTTCAGTTAGTTTTGATTTGCATTTCTCTGATGACTAAGGATGTTGAACATTTTTTCGTGTTTATTGGCTCTTTGTATTTCTTCTTTTGAGAACTGTTCATTTCTGTTTCCCCCTTTATTGGATTGTTACTTTCGTGTTTAATTTCTTGAGTTCTTTATGTATCCTAGATATTAATCCTCTAACAGATATATAGGAAGCAAAGATTTTCTCCCATTATGTGGGCTCTCCCTTTACTGTATTATTTCCTTTGCTGTGTAAAAGGCTTTTAATTTTATGAAATCCCACTTGTCCATTCTTGGAGCTATTTCTTGAGCTGTTGGAGTCTTGTTAAGAAAGTACTTGTATATGCCTATGTGTTGGAACATGTTTCCTACATTTGCTTCTAGTAGTTTCACAGTTTCTGGTTTTACATTGATATCTCTGATCCAGTTTTATTTTTGTACATGACAAGATACACAGGTCTACTTTCATTCTTCCACATATGGATATCCAATTTCCCCAGAACCATTTGTTGAAGAGACTATCTTTTCTCTAATTTATGCCTTGGCACCTTTGTTGATGATCAGATTGTTGTAGGTGTGTGAGTGTATATATGGGTCTTCTGTTCCATTGGTCATGCCCAGTTTTGCTTTTTTTTTTTTTTTTTTTTTTTTTTTTTTTTTTTTTTTTTTTTTTTTTTTTTCTTTTTTTTTTTTTTTTTTTTTTTTTTTTTTCCTTTTTGCCACTACCAAGCTATCTTTGTTAGTATGGCCTGTCATATAGATTGAAGTCAGGTATTATGATGCCTCCTGCACTGCTTTTGCTGCCTAGGATTGTTTTGGCTATACAGGGTCTTTTGTGCTTCTATATGAATTTTAGGATTGTTTTCTTCTATTCCTGTGAAATATATACTTGGAATTTTGGTGGGATTGCATTGAATCTGTAGATTACATTTGGTAGTATAGCCATTTTCACAATATTAATTCTTCTGATCCATGAGCCAGGGAGATCTCTCCATCTTCTATTGTCTTCTTCAATTTAATGTCTTGAAGTTTGTATTATAGAGGTTTTTATGATCTTTGGTTAGATGAACTCCTAGATATTTAATTTTTTTGGTGGGCTATTGTGAATGGGATTGTTGTTGTGATTTCTTTCTCTTCTTATTGGTTTACAGGAATGCTACTTATTTTTGTGTGTTTTGTATCCTGCTACTTTGCTGAAGAAGCTAATTAGTTTTAAGAGTTTTCTAGTGGAGATCTTAAGGTGTTTTTGTATATAGGCTCATATTTGCAAATAGGGATAATTTGACCTCTTTGTTCTCAATTTGTATTCCTTTTATTTCTTTCTCTTGCCTTATTGCTCTGACTAGGACTTTCATATACTGAATAAGAATGAGGAGAGTGGATATCCTTGTCTTGTTCCTGATTTAAAGGGAATGCTTTTAGTTTTTCCTCATTTATTATAATGTTGGATATAGGCTTGTCATATGCCTTTATGATGTTAAGGTATATTTAATGCCTGATCTCAATAAATTTTATGGTGCTCACTGTGAAAAATCTCATACTCCTGGGGCCACACAAGATTTATCTCCCCACCTCAACTTCATACAAAATTGCTTACACTCTAGTCCCAAATAGACTGGTTATTCCTCAATTTTGGCCATACTACTTTTCCCTTGAGACTCAGGGATCATATTCTGCCAGCCACCCTCTGTGGCTTACAGGCCAGTTAAGGCTGTCTGTGCTGTATGAGCTTGCTCTCCCACCCCATACCACTCGCCCCACTTGCCCAAGGCAAGGACTTTCCTATCGTCCAGTGCCTGGTCCAGGTAGCAGGTGTTCTAGAAATGTTGAAGTAACAAGACCTCACTAATGACAATGAATTGGGGGTTTAGGATTTGACTTGTGCTCAGCTGTTGCCAATTCATAGCTATCAGCTAAACAGTTTTCCCTTCTCTGCACTCCATAGTGCATACAATTTTATCTAACTGAATGAAAGTATTAGAAAGAATACAACACATTTTCCCCCATCATTTTGTCCTCAGGATACTGATTTGAAAATTTGCAAAACACTTTAATGCAAACATTTTCATCAGAATTATGCTAACAATGATGAATTCAATCTGGATGCATTTTCCTTAATAAGGGGAGGTGGTGAGGCAAGATAGTTTAAGCCAATCTACTGATTACCTTTGTTACTATCAGATTCTAGCAGTGCATCCATCATGAGGCCGCAGCAGGAGCTAGAAGATTCAGTGTTTTGCTTAGGAAATGTACTTTGTTTCCCACACTAAAGCAAGCTGGCCAGTGCTAGAGGAGAAGTGGTGTCCCCAGTGAAGAGAGACCTGGTCCTGTAAGATAGGCAGCAGCAGGCAGGGGTGGGGGCTTTGCGGAAGAGCAAGGGTTTCTCCTCAGTAGGAGAGGAAAGAGGTGGTGAGAACAAACAAATGCAGCCTTGGGCAGAGGACCCCATCAAAATGGGTACTGATGACATCACTTCAACTGTCTGGTGCTCCTCGGGGCTATCAAGCATGGACACAAACTGCCCATGGCCTCCAGGGGACAACCACAGTTGAGGGAGGGCACTGTACTTACCCTAGGTCCTGGCACCTTTGGGGATCGGCATCTCTTGGGGCACTCACCAGTACACTGTACATGGCTCAGCAAATGCCCCTTCTGTACTCAGCATCCAAGGCCTTCTCCTTGCTTGGCCCCTGGCACTGCCCTGCCCGACTGAGCAGGGGGCACTCAGGGGCTCAGCTGCTTATGATGGCCGAGTAAAGCATTGCCAACGCTCAGCACATTTGGCACACCCACTGTTTTTTTGTGTGCGTGTGGTACTTGAGTGTCTCTGCTATTCACAGCGTTTTCAATGGCTGCTTCAAGAACGCTTCAGGAGTGGATTGTCACATCCTCCTTCCATTTCTGTGGTGCTAGGGATTGAACCCTGGGCCTGAGAGAGTGCAAAGAAGCACTCTACCAATTGAGTGAAACTGCTCTCTTGAGGCCCTGGGTTCAATCCCCAGCACCTCCAAAACAGGAGGACCTGGCATCCCACTCTCCAAACAATCCTGAAAACAATCAGCCACTGAAAACCTTATGAGGGTTGGTATGAGTCAGACCCAACTTGAAGGCACACAACAGTGGTACTTGGGAGTTGAACCCAGAGCCTCTCATGTACTTTGCAAATGCTCTACCATTGGGCTGCACCCCAGCCCATCTTTTAAGACAGGGTTTCACTAAATTACCCAGGCTTTGTGGTTTCAAATTCCCAATCCTCCTGTCTCTGCCTCTCAACTCACTGGGATGACATGCATGTGCCACCATGCCCACTTGGCACACCCACTGTTGGACTCAGCACCTGCGGGGCAGTGATAGGGCAAAGTTGGAGGGGATGGGTGCAACACTTGAGTGCATATGGGGCCATAAAGCATTACCATGCAATACCTCTAGATGGGGTATAGGAGGCTAGGACGTGCCAGGGACTGTTAGCTAGTAGGTAAGAACCAAGTAGTCAGGGAAGAGAGATCAGGCCTCCAAGGTAGCAACCTGAACCTTCTGAGTTGTAAGGACACTGACAACTACACAAGTAGAATTCTATCAGTTTCAAGACTTAGTGGGATCAATTTTCTTTAAAAATATTCTAGAAATCAGATGACTGAGGCTGGCTTCATCAGATCTTACCTTACATTGGTGCTCTTCCTAACATATGTCCTGGGGGTAATAACCTATTGACAATTTTCACTTTTAAGGATTAGGAACCTCTGTGTACATGTTGGATTTGAGTAGGAGGAAGTGGGAAGAGGCGGTGTTGCAGACACTGGCAGAGAAACCCTCAGGCACAGACCACAACCACAAAACTTAGAGAAACTTGTTATTAAATTTAATTTTCTTTAAATACATAACCTTCTCCCACTCCCACCCCCTCCATTCTGGGGGGTCCCATGTGTAAAGCCTGAGATGGTGAGGGTGGAGTATAAAAATAGTATTTACAAAGGGGAGGCAGAAATCTGTCGCTACTGTAACCTCCAGACACCCTTGTACCCGGCCCCTTTTCCTCCTTCACAGAAAGCCCCTGGGAATTGGTTGAGTGCACAGCAAGCCCTTCCTCTGGAGGGGCTCTCAAACCCCAGCCTGGAGCAAGAAGCTGAGATTGACCTTGGGAAGGGAGGGACTGGATAGCACCTCAGATCCTAGCAGAAGGGATGGCCCCCATCACCCTGTAGCTAGTGGGCAGCCAGCGTTTGTTTCCATAGGTCCCATGTAAACAGTGACTTTTTCCTTTTCTAGGTCCCTACCCTCCCCGACCTCCTGCCGAGCCCCCTTGCCTCCATCACAGGTGCTTTGCTCCTTGATCTTTCCTTCCTTCCCTTCCAACCTCTCAATGGAAGGAGTGGGGCAAGGAGGGAGGGCTGTAGGGGAGCAGAGCCAGCTCATACCCTCCAGGTCAGGGCAGCGTGTCCTCCAAAGAACCTTGAAGGGGCGCTCCATGTCCACAGCCAGACAAGGTGGGCTCCTTCCCAGAGGGATGAGGCAGGGAGGTGGTCCGGTACCAAGGTACAGGGGTTTGGCTGTGGGAGGCTGTCAGTACTGAGTTATAGGGGAGGAGGCTTGAGGAAGCAGAAAGATGGGGTAAGTCTGGCACTGGTCTCCCCATTGGTGAAGCCAGCTCTGTGACAGCCTCCCCTTCAGGCGAGCGTGACTGTCACCACCGAACAGTTCTTGTTCGTTGTAGCTGCGCAGAGCACCCAGACGCCCATGTGGCAACAGGTCTTCTCCAGTCTGTGGGGAGGCGGCCCTCACACCAGCTCGTCCAACAGGATCCCGATGCTCTGAGTGGCGTCGGTGGGACCCACGATGGGCTTGTTACACATGGGGCAGACACAGCGTACTTCCAGCCACTTCACCAGACACCTGTGAACCAGAGAACTGTCATCTCCAAGGGGACACCTGGACACCCGGACTGCTCCAGTTGTCTCACGGGACACAACTTCCCTCTTCCTGCTCCAACCTCTGGCTTGCTGGGGACCCTGACAGGATTAGACCTCAGGGCACCACAGGCAAGTGGTAAAAAGGAGATGGCAGAGACCGGAAGGTTCTAGAAGATGCTCCCCAATTACTTCTCTACAGGGCACCCTGCCACATCCCTACATCCCCACATACTTGCGATGAAAGGCGTGTTGGCATGGGAGTACGCCTAGCTCATCCTTCCCCTTGAAGTCTTCCAGACACACTGCACAGGTCTGCTGTGGAGAGGAAGTGGGTGTGAGATGAGAAGGGAGAAGCACCTCTCCCACCCTTCCTGAACACCTACATTATCCCATCCCCTGCCAGGAAAACAGCTCCAGCCCAGTCTCCTCCACCAGCCAGAGAAACTTTAGCCACTTTACGAAACTGCATTGATAATACAGTAGCCATCAGCCACATGAGCCAGCTGAAATTTAAATTAGTCAAAATAAGAAGAAATTATAAATTTGGGTCCTCAGATGCACTAGGCATATTGCTTCTTTTTGACTGTTAAAGAAAAGGAAAAAAATGTATATGGCCTGTTTCTTTTTTTTTTTTCCCTATTTCTTCCCCACCCCCGCCTTTTTTTTTTTTTTTTTTTTTGCCCTTATTTGTAGTACTTGGGGGTTGAATCCAGGACCTTGAGCATACTTTGCAAGTGCTTCACCACTGAGCTGCAGCCCCTTCAGTTAACACTCTTTAAAAAAATTCTTCTTCAGACAGGATCTTGCTAAATTGTGCAGGCTGCCTCTGGCCTCAAACTTGCAATCCTCCTGCCTCTGCCTCCTGGGTCACTGGGATTACAAATGTATTCCCACAATGCCTGGATAATGTGGCCTGATTGTTACATTATAGCAACAGGTCCTCTGGAGAGGGAATATGGATTTCTCTGTTGAAGGGCCATTGTTTCTAAGGTACCAAGACTTCTAAGGTGATGTCCTATTTCCTTGTGCTACCCCTGTTCCAGTATTGTTCTGCTGCCCACAAGTGGCCTTTTAAATTTTTTCTTTTTCTTAGTGGTTGCCACCTTCACACATTCATCTATCAAAAGATACCTATAAGGGTCACATCCCCACAGTACTCCTTGGACATGGCTGCCACCATTTCATCTCAACAATTACTTTTTGTCTGCAAAATTTTTCAACTCAGGAGAGTGAGTTTCACTCTGGGTGGTTAGTGGTCAGGCATGGAGCTGCTTTGCGATGGAATTCATGGCCTCCCTCTTGCTCTGGTGGTAGCTATCCACACTTCAAATGCTCAACAGCTACATGTGGTGAATGGCTCCCCTACCGGGGAGGACAGATACAGAACATTCCCACCATCGCACAAGGAGGGCTTCAAACACATGGAAAACTGGGTTCAAGTTCAGGTTCAGGTCCGATATGGTAAAATTTAGAGGGTTTAGGCCTCAAACCAAATCCAAACATGAACCCTGAACCCCTCCAAGTATTTTTAAAAATTTTTCTGAACTCTGAGCCCGAACCATTTTTCACTGGGTTCAGGTTCAGCTTTTCACTTTTTAGGGGAGGAAGGTATCATTAGCTATTTTATTATACATAAAAGTTATTAAAAAATTGAAAGTATTTATTCCTCCATTCACATTTAGAATTAAAATTTTAAATCTGAAATCAAATCAAACCTTCACCTGAACTTGAACCTAACCTTTTGTGGATTTGAAAGCCTGTACATAAGTTACCAATGGACAGTGCTGTTCTAGAGCTGTTTTATTTATTTATTTTTGCAGTTGGGGGGTTAAACCTAGGCTTTGCACATACAGGCAAGGGCTCCACCACTGAGCTGCATGCACCCCTGGGCCCTTTATTTATTTTGTGAGTTCGAGTCTCCCTAAATCATGCAGGCTGTCTCTGGCCTCAAGCTCACGATCCTCCTGCCTCAGCCTCCTGAGTTGCTGGGATTACACGTAAGTGCCACTGCACCCAGTCTTAGAATGTTTTTAACTCCTTTAGCCCAATGCATGGGGAAAAGAGGCGCTTGCCAATGATAGGTAGAGGGAAGGAAGGGGGACGGTGGATGTGGTCAGTTACAGTCTTTAAATCCAGACTTATATCCATGTATATTAACCTCCAAGATCTCACTGGAATTATTCTTGTGGAGGAAGGCCCAGGAAGACAGCTGAACTTGCTTATGAACTTGAGGTGTAACAGTGGACATCAAGGACAAGAGTGCAACAAGGCCATGTCTAGGCAGTCTCACGTTTGGTGAGGCTGGACTCCTCCCCACTCCTACACAACCACAAACCCTCTCTGGTTACAAGTGTCTGTGGCTATGGATGAAAGCCTTGGGAAATGAGTGAGGTGGCCTCAAAGGCACAGGTGGGACAGGATAAGGAAATGACCCATTCAAAGAGTCAGAGTTGAGGGGCTCCAGAGAATTGGTATATAGGGGGGATGGAGTAGAGGGTAGAGAGGAAACAGAAGAGCCACTATTGACAGATCCACTAGTGAGGCTCAGCCTGTTGGGATGGGATGTGCACATGGATAAAGGACCTTCCAGACCTGACCATGGGGAAAGTCAGCTGAACTCTGCCTTCGGCATGGAGCAGTGGGACCATCCTTCCCTTCAAAATCATGCACAGCAGCATTTCTGGGCCATGCATCGCTACTTAAAGTTTTGTGATCCCTCTGTTTTCTGCCTGATCCCACCAGGCATAAGGGATTCTGTATTATGACTACAGGCTTGGATTGGTCCTTTTTATTTGGTCAAAGGAGATATGAAGGTAGAGACAAAGACTCCAGAAAGGATCCAGGCTGAGAGTTGGAGAAAGGCCCTGCGTGCCTTACCTGCTGGGGCCTCCTGCACATAGTCCCAGCACACTTACCCCATAGAGCTGTAACTTCTTGGCATCACCTTTAAGCACCACCTAGGGGAGAAAACAGGAGGTGCACTGTTGGAAGGCATTAACCACAGGGGCCAGTCTGTGGCTCTCCCATGAAGGCAGAGGACACTGACAGGAGCTAGCCTCAGAGAGGCTCAGAGGAGAGGCCAAGGGGATCCTGGCCAGGGAAACTTGGGTTTGCTGTCCCAGAGGGAAGGTCAGGGAAAGGGCTGGCACCTTACCTCCTTGTAGCCGTATCGCTCACTCTGTGCCTGGTTTCGGAGCTTGCTGGGGAGGAAAATGTAAGAGTAGGTCACTATGCCTTTGCATGAACAGAGAGATCACAGAAGGCAATGCTGGATGCCTAGACATTCTTCCGGGGATGAGGAAGGGTGCTTGTCACATAGAAACCATGGGACATGCTTCAGACCTCTGCAGGGACCCCAGAGTTGAATAATACTCTTACTGGTCCACTGCCTGGTTCTAGACAAGCTCTGGGAGATTCTCTGGCAGAACATCCTAAATAGCTCATTCACTCTCCCTTCCCTTTCCCAGTTGGTATATTTCTTGAGACTATACAAATCACCGAGAGTACAGAGGCTGTTAGGCAGATGTTCATAAAAGGGATATTTCCATTAAGCCAGGGTAGCAGGAAAAGTAAGTTCCTGTTGGTTCTGGGGAATTTTCCACCCAGAGAACACAAGCATTCGGAAACCAGAGCACACTGTCCCTTTGGTGTCAAACAACACAAGCAATGCCTTCTTTGTCTCCTCCTTTTCATTTTAAGCTGGAAACCTGCATCCAGCGTAACTCTTAATAGCCAAAACATGGCATGTTGTTACTAACGGCAATGACATAATCGTTTGTTGAGGGCATGCTATGTGCCACTTGAACACAGCCATGGACAAATACGTTCTCACTGAATCCAAACAACTGGAAGAGGGCGTTCCTTTCTCCTTCATAGATGAGGAAAATGAAGCCCAAAGAAGTTAAGCAATGTGCCCAAACTTTGCAGAGCTAGTTGGCAGCAGTGCCTGGACTTAAATCAAAGTCTGTGTGATTAGAGAGCCCGTCCTCTTTACCACAGAACACGCCTGTCCCCCTAATTAGATGGAATACATCATAGTCGTGAGAATGTGATCTGATCTTGGCACATTCTCTACATTTCCTTAAACCTATGACCCTCTGAAAGGTTTACGGTGCAAATGGCTGGGGCCATAATTGCGTACTGAGTTTGTACCATTTTATTTTTAGCAGGGGAAACTTTCACTCTGAATTCTGCAGGCAGCTTTATTATTTTATTTTTCTTTTTGGTTTCACTATGTAGTTTAGGTTGGCCTGGAACTTATGGTTTTCCCACCTCAGCCTCTCACATAGCTGGGATTCCAGTATGTGCCACATAGCCCAGCTCTCTCACTGATCATTTTTTTTTCCAGTTTCTTTTTTCTTTATCTTTTTTGCTTTTTATACTTTTATTTTAAAGTCTAGTAAAATGGAAACAATATAAAACTGGGGCCGCATTACTAGCTGTCCTGGATCGCGTGCAGCCAGGGGCCGCTGGTTGGACAGGCCTGTAATCTGACAGCTCCCCTGGCACCTCCTCTCTGCCTCTGCTGCATTGGGCTCTCCACATCCGGTTACCTCTCATTTTCAGTCCTTAGCCCTTTGTTCTTCTCCCCATGAATATCTCAAGTGAAATGATCCATCCCAACTGACCACTACTTACTTCTTCCCTAGCCTAAACCTCACACCCCCAAGACCAGGTGAACAAGGGCCTGAACCTGGGAACCTTCCTCCTGGTACCTCCTGGACTCTGCCTGAATGGGCCAGTTGACTTGTATTCAGCCACCCTTCCCTGGGCACAGCTGTCGTACCCAGACTCTGAGCCCCACTGAATGCAAGGCCTGAGGTTCACTCTCCAGTTTAACTGTTTCACTGACTATTTCTAACATAGGCCTAGATTATTGGCAGGAAGCACCAGAAACTCACCAAATTAGAGTAGCCACTCCCTGAGGGGCGAGTCCAGCTCACTACTTAGTTTTATAGGCTTACAAGCTAAAAATGGTTTTTATCCTCCAATGGTTGAAAACAGAAGAATACTTTATAAAAAAAAAAAAAGTAACAAAAAGAATTAAATCTCATGTCCTAAAAATTCAGGGCTAATATGTAGCTCAGTAGTAGTGCATTTGTCTAGTAGGCATGAAGCTCTGGGTTTGATCCCCAGAATTGAAAGAAGCAAATTTCAGTGTCCCTTAAAGTTAGCAGTACAGAGCCACACTCAGTGAACTGTCTCCAGCTGCCCTTGCCCACTAACAGAAGAGCTGGGTGGTTGTTGAGAGAGACCTCATGACCTATAAAGCCTGTAGAGTAAAAGACTGCTAGCTCTGGAGCCTCTGGAGAAGTCTAGTCCAGGTGTACTCCTGCCAGGGGCTGGGGCAGCACCACTACTGTCCCCTTCCTCTTCTCTCTACCATGTGCATTCTGCTCATTGTAGGGCTGGGCCAAAGGCTTTGGTGAACCAGGGCTCCCATTCTTAACTTGGTACAGAACTCCTCAGTCCAGCAAGGTATCCATATGTGATGCCTGTGTCCTTTTCCCAACCATCAAATGAAAGGGGCAGGGAAAGGTGCATCTGAAGCTTAAGTGATGTGTCACCTGACGGTCATTCAGTTAAGCTGGGGAAAGACACGTGGGCTCTCAGGAAGCTCACAGTGGCCTTCTGAGGGAGAAAGACCCTATTGCTTCAGTATGAGGTATAGTGAAGAGCCTGTGTGTGGGGTTTTTTTTTTTCCTTTATTTTTCTGGTTCTGGGGATTGAACACATGCTAGCCAAACATGCATGAGCTGTATGCCGTTTTTAACTCTTTCTGGGGGAGTGAAGGAATGTCACACATCTTTTGAGGTTCAAGTGTTTCACCTGCAACATGGCTATCCTTGCATACAGTGTGCTGCACCCCTCTCTCTCTGCTTGCTGTGTCCTAGGTACCTAAGGATCCTCATCCGTCTGCTCTGACTGGCTCCCTTTAACGGGCCTACCCAGGAATCTTCCAGACCTCTCAGAATAGAGAAAGGCCTCAGAGCTGCACTTCTATTTTGTATAAAGATTTCAGCTCAGGCTGGATGTGGTGGCTCACGCCTGTAATCCTGGCAACTTGAGAAGTGGAAGTAAGGGGATTGTGAGTTCGAGGCCAGAGGCAGCCTGTGTAACTTAGTGAGACCCTGTCTCAAGATAAAAAATAAAAGAGGCTAGAGGTGCAGCTCTGTGGTCGAGTGCTTGCAAAGTATGCACAAGGCCCTGGGTTCAACCTCCCAGTACCACTAAGGGAAAAAAAAAAAAAAGAAAAAAAGAAAAGATTTCAGCCCAAGAAGGATTAGATCATGAGGAAATGGGGCTGAAAAAGTTACAAGGAAAACAGAGCTAAAAGCAAAGACCCCGGGCCATCCCAGCTGGGGATGGAGAGCCAACAACTTTGGACAGGTGGCCTTCTCAGCTGTTGGCTGAGCAAAGCAACTAAAAATATCCCGATTTCAATGAGCCCATCTGTATCCATGCCAGCAGGCTCTCCCTTCCCTCTTTTCCCTTTTACAACAAACAATGCAGCCAGGTCCTGAAAATAATTGTTCCTTTCCTGCTTATTTGTACTTTACCAACCCCTCCATCCTTTGCAGGGCAGAGGTCAGCTCTAAGGGGGAAGAGTGGGAGCAAGGGGGCAGCTGGGAGTGGAGCTGGCTTCAGCCCAGGAGCTCACTGGGTCAGGGGCAGCAATCAGGGGTCTATTTTGGCTAAGGAGGAAATGGAGAAGCAGAGAGAGGAAATGGTTTGTGCGCTTGTGTGTCTTCCTATATATAGGCACACATGCCACATACCAGTGAGCCTCTGGAACCATAAGAGGCCAGAGTCAACTGGCTTCAGGCAGGCAGAGGACCTGGGTAGGGTGGTGAAGGAGCAGATGACTGCAGAAGGGACAGGTGGTGCCCAGCAGCACCATGGCGGGGACAGCTTTTAGTATCATGTGGTTACTGCTCTGTTCTTTTGCTCCAGCCAAAGAGGAATAAGTCAGTGCCACATGGCTCCCCAGCCTGTCCTTCTGCAGGACTCTGATGACCAGCTAGAAGGGGGAAGCTATGGATGCCGCAGGGGTTCCTCCACTTTCCATGTGAAGAACAAGACTTGCAGAAGGCAAACATATGGAAAGAGTCTTGAAAGACTAGCTAATTGTTCCTACATTAGCCCACCTAGGCGTCTCCCTGGATGTATGACCTTGGGCAAATCTTTAACTGTCTGGGCATGAATGTCTTCATTTATACAGTAGGCCAAAACTTAAACTGGAGGGCTGCTCAGAGAATTAAGTAAGCTAAATGGTTTACAAAATGCTAACCACATGCCTGGCCCACAGGAAACCCTTGGCAAAGACTAGCTGAAAAACCTAAGGTCACATCTATTAGTGGCACAATTAGGAAATAACCCTTGGTCACCCACTTCCTGGCCAGAGTGATAGTCTCTGGATTTGCTTCTGTTGACTACCTTTGCTGGCTGGCACATGTGCACACTTGTGTCCATGTGTGCACAAATGTGTGCATATGGGAAGGGATCAGATAGAGTTGGTTTTACAAGCTCCGCCGAGCCTTATCCTAAGTAAGTCTTTGGTACTTGGTATGTGCCCACCTTCAGCCTTCACAGGAATTGAGAGAACTGCTTGACATGGGGGTTGTGGAGAAGGAGGTGGGTGGTCAGAATAGTTTGAAGGTAAAAATATTGGGTTCAGGAAAAGGGGAAAGAAGGGGAGGGAAGGAGAGAGATAAGTCTACTCTTGCCCCTAACTTCATATAAATGCAAATTTCACACTCAATTGTACAAGAGGGAAAATAAACTACTGTTTTCTCTGCATAGGCTTAAGTAGAAAATTCAAATCCTAGGGACCTGTTTCGAAAGGTTCTGAGGAAGAAGGGCCTCCAGGCAGCCATGAGAGACTTGGAAACAATGCTTGAGGAGCAGTTCTCTTCCTCCTTTTCCCTGTCATTTGACCTCAGAGAATGCACACGAGTGTCTGTCTCCCCTCCCGCCGCCTCCTAGCTGAGCACCCATTCAGTAAGGCATCCGAAGGAGGGAGTCAGGACTCTTCCTTAACTTTCTTAAATAATTCGATCAGACTCAGCTGATGTCTACCCAGGCACTTGGTAATGTGTTTGCATGTGTTTAGCAGGGAAGACTCATTGTCGCAATGGTAGTAATGAAGTTACTAGCATGTTCTACTGGCCAACCCTCTCCAACAAACAGTGTAGTCACATGCCACAAGGACCAACAGAGCCAGCAGCAGGCCCCAGACAGGACAACTTCTACTTTGATTTCTACTCTAAATATCAATCGTGCCCAACAGTTTTAGTAGAAAACTGCCATCAGTTCCCATGTCCTTCATGAGAGGAAGAAAAACACTTCCCGGAGCTTGGCTCCCCCTGCAGTGCTCAAGTGCTTCTCTGGATCCCTAAGAAATTAAGAATCACTGTCATTCTTCTTTTTCTACTTTTCATTCCCACCCACCCACTTCAACCTCAAAAAGAAGAAATTATAATGCAAGACAAACATGTAGCTCTCCAGACATCAGCTTGCCAATATCAGCCTCTGGGGAGTTGACAACAGGATTTCCCAGGAGGGAAAAGAAATATGTCAGGAGTATAACCGATGCCTACCTGTTCCTGGCCACTCGGGGGGGGGGGGGGGGGGGGGGGGGGGGGGGGGGGGGGGGGGGGGGTTGAGAGGGAAAGAGAGGCAGCTAAGGGCCCATCAGCTCCATTCCTCAGCCAGTCAGTAACTCTAGGCAACCTCAGAGCAACTGGCCAAGTGGTGGGATGCAGTCCAGTCCTTGGTGACCTTATGTGCTCTGGGACGAGGCTGATATAAATAGAAACATCAGGCCTCAGGGGCCCAGAGAAGGGCAGGCTAAGCCATGTCCTTCCAGAAGCAGCTCCAGCATGCAGCTCTGCTGGGAGACCCTTTCTCAGCCTTCCCTGTTCCCTGGCCTCCTCCTTCCTTGACTTTCCTCTCCAGGTCAGCCAGTGACCCACCCACCTGATGAAATAGCAGCAGAAAATGAGGCTGAGCATGAAGACAAAGATGCCTGTGCCGAAGATGACCATATAGATGTTGAGGGGAAGGTCTTGGAAACTGATGGGTGGCATTGAGCAGGACTTGTTGGTGCTCACCAGTCCCAGGCCGCAGAAACACCCTGCAATGAAGAGGAAAAATAATATTAGAATTAGACATTTACCCCTGAGGCTGATGGCACACTGTGTCAGAGGAATAGCAAGCTCTGGACTCTGATCTCTGATTCAGTGCTTGAACTTATATCCCAGCACTGGCCCTTACTACATGATCCTGTTGTTTGTTGTTGTTAGGTGCTGTCCAGTCATATCTGACTTTAGCGACCCTCCTAAGGTTCTCAATGGCTGATCGCTTCAAAAATTGCCTCGGGAGTGGATTGTCATGTCCTTTTCCTGTATTTGCGGTGCTGGGATGGAACCTGGAGCCTCAAACACTGCAGAGAGGCACTCTAACAACTGAGCTAAACCTCAGCTGCTACACTACATGATCCTGGGTAAATTATTTAACCAATCTGTGAAATGGCATGCTATATAAAATACTTAAAGGGATCAAGGATTCACGCAAGGGACAGAAAACGGAAAACTCGGTTCCCATAGAGTGCAGCAGCAAAATGAAGAGCTTAGATGAGATATATTGTTTGGGTTCCAACTCACCTCTCCCTAGTTAGCTATGTGACTTTTAAAGTTACCTCTCTAGGATTTACTCTGTCATATGAAAACTAGCAAAATAGGGAGAGGACCAAAAACAATGGTGTAAGAAACAAGCTTAGTAAATTGCAAAGCGCAATTCCAAAGATCACTTGTCATTATTAAGCCACCTGCTCTAGAAGACAAGCTGTGCCAAGACTAGAATAGAAATTGTTCACTCCAAGACCAGGCCAATGTTCCAGAGGGGAGGAGAGTGTTGCAGTGTCCCTTACTGGTCAACTGCCCCCTCTCTATTCAAAGTCTCAAGGCACAGTTCCACAGTGGCAGGGGCATACCCTGGGAGCTTGCTCGAAATGCAGAATCTCAGGCCTATCCCAGATGAGGACTGGAATTTAGCTCAATTGGTAGAGTACCACTCTGCTGTCTCTAAGATCCCAAGTTCGATTCCCAGCACTGCAAAAATGGGAGAATGATGTGGCAATCCACTCCCAAGGCAATCCCGAAAAAAAAAAATTCAGCCACTGAAAACCCTATGAGGGTCACTATGAGTCAGACACAACTCAATGGCACCTAACAAAAATAACCCAGATGAAATGCTTTAGACTCAACATCTTAAGGAGCTCCTTGGTGACTCCCCTGTACCTTCAATCTGAAAGGCACTGACCAGCCACTGGCTGCTTCCCTTTTCACCTGGCCCAGGGACAAATCCTGACTGGCCCTCCAATTATGGTAACCCTCTCTCCCTTGCCAGGATTTGCTGTTGAAGTGGGTACGTGACCAGGTTCTGGGCAAAGAAACAAAGAGAAAGTCTGCTGGAAAAGAAAAAACTGTTTTAGCCTGGTATGGTGGCAGTAGACTGTTAGTCTCAGCACCTGGGAGGCAGAGGCTATACACAGAGACCCTGTCACACAAAATGAACAAATAAAGTAAATCCTTTAAGGAAAGTTTTTTTTCTTCTTATGTCTCTGAGACACCTAGAAGGATAGGAACCAACTTGTAGCTGTAAAGAGAAGAGCCTAACAAGAAGCCAAAAGCTGAGGCTGAGCAGCACAGTGGGGAAGAGTCTTAGATTAATAAGAAAATCCCTGCTGAATTCTACCACATTTGGATGATACGAATTTTAAAAAAGATGAAGTCTTGCTATGTTGCCTGGATTGGCCTGGAAGTTCTGGGCTCAAGCAACCCTCCTGCCTCAGCCTCCAGAGCAGCTGGGCCCCCAGGGGCAATGCCAATACACCTGGCTCCCAACTTCTTCTCTGTATTGCTACAGTAAAATGTTACTTTCCCCAACCATAGGGAAAGATTCCATCACTAACTAACCTGCTCACAGTCAAAGAGCTAAGGAGGTCTGGCTCCAAAAGGTGCTTGGGCCTTGGGTGCTAGACACTGTCCCCACATCTTGGTGAGGAACTAGGACTTGTTAATACACAGCAGAATTCTACCTTGTCACTACCAGGGTTACCCCAACACAGCAGAGGGCTGCCTCAAAAGACTGGAATGGACTCTGACACAGTACATGTCAATCTTCTTTGTCTCTTACATCCAACTGGTGACTACAAGCCTGCAGCCAAGCCTTTCAGACTCTTCCCCATTCTACTGCCATCTCCCTATTTTGCACACTGATGACCTACTATTCTTCTTGATAGGTGCTGTTGAGTTGGGTTTGACTCAGTGACCCTCATAGGGTTTTCAACAGCTGATTATTTTGGGAGTGGGCTGCCATGTCCTTCTCCCATTTTTGCAGTCCTGGGGATCAAACCCAGGTTGTCAGAGAGTACACAGCTGCACTCTATCAACTGACCTAAACCCTAGTCCGTCATTACGTGCTACTCTCTCCTAATCAATGTCTTCCCTGTTTCTAGATCCTTTTCCTCTCATTTATCCTAAATACTTGACACATATTCCCACTCCATTTATCATGTACCTTCTACATTGTCTGGATTCAGGTCCTCCTGAAAGTGCAACTTCACCCTTGCAATATTAGTTTTTTCCAATACCACTTCATGTGGCCCGATCTCCTCACTATTTCTTGCCCAACCTTGTACCCGCCTGCATACCTTTGTTCATGCAGCCTTCCTTGCCTAGAATCCCCTCTCCCTTCCTGAATGAAGTCTGCCAGGCTTCTTTTTCATTCTTTCTTTGTTTTCTTTTTTCTTTTTTTTTGGTGGTGCTGGGAGTCAAACATTGGGCCTTGTGCACTTTGGGCAAGTGCTCTGCCATGTGCCCCCAACCACTGGAGCTATGTTCCCAGCCCTTAGTGTTTATATACGCCAGTGATCCTCCTCTTCATGAATTCTACAAGAAGCCTGCATCACTTGTTCTGGCTCTTGCTTACTCAGTGTTTTATGTCGCCCAGCTGTTGTTAGTATCAACTTAATTTGACTCAAACATGCCCTTACATTGATTATATGATAAGCACTATGTATAATTGATATTAAGGAGAAAAGAGCGTAGAAGAATGATTGGATGACCTTACCATATAGGAAAGAAGAGAGACACAAAGGTTTTCACCACACAAAGTGAAATACCATAGTAATCGTGTGTCTATAATCCTGAGAAGTGGCTTCAGTGTTCCTAACAAGCCTGAATACTCACTCCTAGATCTGGGGACACCAATGTGGACTCCTGTGTAATCTCCAGGGCCTAGGTTGGTGTTTGGCTTTTCTCAGTAACTAGTTAACTCCCCACTTTCTCAAAACAACCTAGTCCCCTTGGCAAAAGCTCCTACTTTAATGTTAGAAGACTGATGTTTGGGAAAACTGCCCAGAAACTGCCCTCAGCAAATAAATCACCAGTCAGCCAACAAGTATTGTTGGGTGTCTGCTTTATGCACTGACCTAGACCTTGTGGGGAAACAGAAAGCAAAGGAAGTTCTTGTTCCAAAGGACTTTTTGATTAGGGGGAAATTAAGGAAATAATTAGCTGCTAAACTTTGCTTCACCCGATTTTGCTAAGCCCTTGCTTTCAGGCTCCAGCAGGGGACAGAAAGAAATAGTCATTTTCATCATCCCTTCCTACTGAAATATTTGCAGTCTGTGGGCTAAAGGAGATGAGTTTTTCATGAAGACATCATGCTAGACTGGCTAGAGAGGGCCTCCAGGACTTCCCTTCCGGAAAAGTGTCCTTAGTACCAATGGGGCCTTCTGCCCCTACCAGCTTCCCCACCTCCTGCTGCAGCCATATTTGTTGCTATAAGTGAGCGTACCTCCCCCCATTTGCCTTGGCTTTTCATATACCTTTCATGAACTGGATCCTGGTGTCTTTCAGTCCCAGAGAACAACATTTGTGTTTCCAGTTCTGGGAATTTGCAGAGCTGTGGCAGTGACTATTGCAGAAGGTATGTGCATGTACCCTGGTGGCATGTGGGCCCAATCAGTCAGATCAGCTAGTCTCTTCCATCTTTTTCTATTTCAGCTAATCTCTTCCATCTTTTTCTATTTCCTGAAGGCTTTCCTGGGGGCTCCCTGACTAAATGACCTTGGGACTTTATGGAATAAAGGAAGCAGGTAGGAAGAGCTTCAAGAGGAGATGGTCCATTTGCTTGTATTAGAGCATCAGTATCCCTTATCCTAAATGCTCGAGAAGGGTTTTGGATTCGGGATTTTTTTTCCTTCAGATTTTGGAATATTTGCATATACATAATGAGATATCTTGGGGATGGGACTCAAGTCCAAATAAAAAATTTATATTTCATATACCTTATGCATATACCCTGAAGCTAACTTCACCCAATATTTTAAATAATTTTGTGCATGAAACAAAGTTTCATGATGTGGAATATTCACTTATGGCATGACATTGGTGCTCAAAAAGTTTCAGACTTTGTAGCATTTCAGATTTCCGGTTTATGGATGTTCAACCAGTACTATTAAAGAGAAATGGAAGAGCAGTCAGTAGACTCTCTCCTCTAAAACTTATAAAGTCAGAGAATACCAGCACCAGGAACAGGGCCTCCAGATGTTTTCCAAAAGGGTAGGAATGGGGATGCTTCTTCACTGGAGTCAAAGGATAGGATCTGTTAGTCACTTTAAGAAGTGAAAGGTAAGGGCTAGGGGTGTAGCTCAGTGGTAGAGCATGTGCTTAGCATGAGCATGGGTTCAATCCCCAGCACCATAAGAAAGAGGAAGATAAAGCAGCAAGACCCTCCCTCCAGGGGTCTAAACTTCCTATGAAAGGGAGCCATCCAGAAGTAAGCCCAGTGTTAATGAGGTGCCTTAGCTCTCTAAGTCTCTGTTCCATTGTCTCAGCCAACCTATGAAAGCCCTGACATCAGAATGTCTCATCTCAGCTGGCAGGCTGTGAGCAGGGATGACGTCAGACAAGGGCTGGCCAAGAAAGCCCAGTGGATCTGGGAACTGCTTCTCCTTCCCAGCCAACAGGAATCTTTCCCAGATGCTGAGATGCACCGTCCTTCCTCAACCCCCATCCTCCGCCCCTCTCCCACACAGCTTGGTTCATTTTCAGGAAATTAGATCCGACTAGCCAGAGGAGGAAGAGGGGGGATGGGGGACACTTCTACACACGCTGCCCAAACCCTGCCTTAAAACAAAAGCCTCTTGAAATAATTAATCCAAGATTTGGCAGGAGTCTCCTCTCAAGAATGGATTTTTTTTTCTCCCCCTAACTACCCAGCCAGCCATATTCAAACGGCGGCCAGCTGCTTAGCTGCTGCTTAGCACTCCTCCCCTCCAGCTCTTCAAGCGTCAGAAAGACGCAGTCAGGACTCCAGGACCACTGGGGGAGGGGTGGGTGGGTATTAGTACTTAAGGTTTTGAAGTGATCCGCTCAGAAGGGCTCTCTTTTCAGGTAGCTTGGATGAGAAATGCAGCCCCAAGCCTAACCTGTGTCACCTGAAACCGCCAAAAAGCTTCAGGTGAAACGGACTCATTTAGCAACAACACGGGGTGCCATGGGGGTAATTAGCCAGGAGGTTGGGTCTGGAGGTGCGGTGACCACGTAGGCTTAGAAGCAGACTCCACGGTCTGGTCTTGGGGCCAGAAAGCAAAGCTCTTGCCAGGCTAGCCCCGCATCCCAGGAATAGCTGGGCGCCGAGATATCTGCAAGGTTTTACCAATTCAGCTGAGCGACCCTCATTAATCCAATGTCTTCCACAGGCACAAAGTCCCCCTGGCAGCCAACAAAGAGAGAGGAAGCCATCCCGCGCCCCGTCCCGCACGCTGCGTCGAGTACACATCTAAAATAGCCTGCAAAGTTTGAGGCCGGGAACTTGAGCTCCCTCTAGGAGATCCCAGCCCGAGCGCGGATTTAATTCTCCTCCAACCACCACAACAAAGAACAGAGTTTGAGCGCACAAAGGCAGAGGAAGGGGGCAGAGGGCCGGGCCACCACACAAAGGATGGGTGCCCCCTGGCTCCCCCGCCTCTGGCGCACCATACGTTCAGAGACCCCTCCAGGCCCTCCGGTTATAACCGGATTGTTTCAAATCCCGCGCTGTGCGGAAGAGTTGAGCGCAGGGACGCCACCCGGCTGTCCCACCGCCGGAGAAACTTGGCTCGAGAGGGAACGAGCCCGGCCTGAGGTTAAGCCGCGCGCCCCTCCGCGTCCCCCCGGCCCGAGTCCGCGCGCCGTCCCGCCCCGGGCTCACCGTTACACCACTGGAACGGGTGCATCAATGAAGTCTCCGCGGGCTTCCTCGGGCGAACGAACACAGGCGGCGGGCGCCCGGGGGCCGGTCCTCAGCAGGGGCCGGGGCTGTGCGCAGCAGCCGCCTTTCTCGGAAGTCCGACTCCTTTCGGAGCGCGGGGCTTTGGCAAGGCCGGCTTTCAGACCAACAAAGAGGGGAGAAGAGGAGATAAACAAGCAGAAAGTCTTCCCCGAGCAGAGCGCCACCGAGGAAATGCACGAGGGGCCCGGGCAGGGGCGCGGAGGGGCGCGGGTGCCCGGCCGCAGAGGCTGAGCCGGCGAGGGAAGAAGCCTCCGCGAGAAGCTCGGCTCAGGTCCCACCGAGCAGAGAAGAGCGCGTTGGGATTCCGAAAACTGACACCCGGCGGTGCACACCCCCTCCCTATCACCTCTCCCACCGCCCCCTGGAAGCCACGCCCCCTTCCGTCTCCTGCCCGACGGCCAATGGGAGCCTTCCTCCGGTCCCCGGTATTACTTGCAGGCCGTCCTTCCCCCCTGGAAGGTGGAGCGTCTTCACCCGGGCGGCTCCTGATCTCTCCACCTTGCCAGATCTAGGGAGGTTCCAGTTTATACATGAGCGCGCCGCGCGGAGCGACGCCTGGAGCGGTTGGGGGCCACTTTCTCAGCCTCGGAAGACAGGGAAAAGGAACAATTGGTGCCACATTTTTTCCGCCTCCATATCTGTTACTGTTTAGCATTTCTGCAGCTCTTCAGGAATTCAGTCCTGGGGAATGGTACCGCTGCTCCTCGGTGGGCGTGGACCAGGTTGTGGGTGGTGGATTGCAAGTTCCTAGGCTCACTGTGAAAGGAGGGAACTGAGGCAAGAGGGCATGGATTAAAGAACAGATCTGGAAGGACTTTCCTTGTCATCTCACTTCTGGACAGCGCCTTATTTTACAAAAGGCCTGAAGCTGAAGGCAATTAACTTGTGAGGTTTCCACGCTGCTAAGTTGCAGTCAAAACCAGAAGCTTGCATTATCAATGCGTTAAGGCACAGGCATCTTCGGCTTCTAGCATCGTGTAGGTGTTGAATGAGCAGTGGTTGAAAGAATGATTAAATCTCATTTCTCTGTCCTGTACTCTCACATGACGTTGTGCCGTTTCTTTCTGTTATTGTCTGTCTTCCCACTTTTCATTTTTAAAGAAAGTGTTCACTGTGAGTCTACTGTATGCCAAGTACTATGGCACAGGGCCCGGTCAACCTAGTCCAAGGCAGCAGGATTGTGCCCTCCTGGGGCTCGCGGTGCGTGAGGAGACAGGCAATAAGCAAACAATCGAAAAAGAATGTCTGGATGTTCCAGTGAAAGCTCTTATCTCCTATCCAATCTGTTAATTGGAGATAAGTACTTTATCTAACTCTTGGGAATTCCTGACACCCAAATAAGCTTATGTTTTGCTCAGGGAGACATTCAGTTTGTTGTTATGCATGTGAGTGCTTTGTCATTTTAAAGTATACATTTTAAGGTATCAAATGTCCTGACTAACATCACAGAGCCAGCTTGAACAAATACAGTTTCCCCTCTCTACCTGTGGAGGATTGGTTCCAGGACTCCCCAAAATATCAAAATCTTCAGATATTCAAACATCTTGTAGAAAATGCCATGGTGTTTGCATGTAAGCTATGCAGTCCTCCCCTGTACTTTACATCTTTTTTTTCCCCCAAATATTTGCACAGCCTGTAGATATGGTGGCCTCATTTATGTACTTTAACCATTGCTTGGTTAATTCAAAACAATTGTTTTTCTTCATGAGCTCGTCTGGAGGGTCATCATGTACAGATCTAACCCATTTTCTTTTTTAATGGGATAAATGCAAACGCTTCTTAACTGGCCTCTCTGATTCTGGTTTATGTCTCTAAATTTAGAGCTAGGAAAATAACTCTGATGGCAGACATATAGCATTTGCAGATTCCCAGGCCTTTAGCCTAGAGAACCTTATCCAGTAAATCATTTTGATATGCCTTGTCCCCCCAAATTCTAATGTAGTTATTGAAAGAAATAATGCTCTGATTTATTACTGGCCCTAGAGTTATTTTCCAAAAGCATAAATCTGAACATTTATTTCCTTTGCTTAATAACTTTTACTGGTCTCTAGTGTTTACAGAATAAAGTGTGGCATTCAAAGTGTTTCAGTCTAGCCTTTGCCAGTCTTACTGATACTCTCCTTCCCCACACACTATTCATCAGCTCTGAAGCTTTCTGTTGTTCTTGTTTCTTGTACATACTGTATTCTTTCTTGACTGTGACTTAATTATTTATTTCTTTAGACAGGGTCTTGCTGTGTAGCCCAGGCTGGCCTCAAACTCGTGATCCTCTTGTTTCAGTCTCGTTACTACTGGGATTCCAGACCTGTGCCACCATACCTGGCTTGGCTGTGATTTTGTGCAGGCTACTTTCTTATTGGAATGCCCATTTTCCCTCTGTGCTTGACAAACATTTTGTATTATTCAGCTGAAAATTCACCTCTCTTATGCCTACTGTGGCCATCTTTTCCATCTCAGACTCTCTTTTACACTTTGTGTACATATCCTAGTATGATATAGCATTATAAAGATAATTGTAGTTTCTAATTTCCTGAGTTTAATTCCTTCATGAACCCTCCACGTAAGAGATTTCTCAAGGGCATGGACCACTTTTGTAGTTCCAGTGTCTGGTTCAATAAATGTTTTTGTAACTGAAGTTGTGCACCTGTGTATATAGATAGTCATAGGATTTAAGCCATGTTGTAGATACAGTGTATAGATTTTAAAACCGCATATATACTATGTACTGTGACTCTAGTAACATGACATTCTGGAAAAAGGCAAAACTGTGGATTGAGTAAAAAGATCAGTGGTTGTCAGAGGTTGGTGGGAGGGGATAATGAATTGGTAGAACACAGGATTTTTATGGTGGTGAAACTACTGTGTATGGTCCTATAAGAGTATACACATATCTGTTTACATTTGTCCAAGCCCATTAAATGTATGTCAAAAGTGAGCTCTAATATAAGCTGTGGACTTTGGGTAATTATGATGTGTCAATGTAGGTTCATTAGTTGTAACAAATATGCCACATTGGTGGAGGATGTTGATAATGGGGAAGGCTATGCATATGTGCTGGCAGGAAGTGTATGGAAATTCTCTGTAACTGCCTCTCAATTTTGCTGTCCCCCTAAATGTGCACTGGAAAAATTAAGTCTCTTAACAGCCACCCCCCTATAATTATGTACAAAAGTTCATATATTGATGGTCCTTTCATTTACTGGTGCAGGGCAAGGTATGATGGGTTATCCTAATTTCATTAAGGCTCTCCTGCCAGGTTCTAGCACAAAACTGTGAATAAGGAAGAGCCTTTGAAGGGAAATTGACAAGAAGGGAGGAAGACCTCCACCTCCCACCCGGCTTAGACTAAAGAGAGCAGCTGGTGGTGGGAAAATACCTTGAAGGTAAGGACAGTGGAAGTTTTCATCTCATGTAGATATCAGACACAACTTCTATAACAATATATGTATATATATCTTTTGAGACAGGATGTCTATATGCAGCCCAGGTTGACCTCAAATGCATGGTCCTCCTTCCTTAACCTGAACCTAAGTGTTAAACCTGAAACTATGAAATTACTACAAGACAACATAAGGAAAACACTTCAAGATGCTGGTGCAAGCAATGATTTTTTTTAGGTAGAACCCTAAGGCACAGACAATAGAAGTAAAAATAGACAAATGAGATTATACCAAACTAAGAAGCTTTTTCACAGCAAAGGAAACAATCAACAGAATTAAGAGACGCTTAATTACTCACGCCAGTAATCCCATCACTAGGGAGGCTGACGCAGGAGGATGGATGCAAGTTCAAGGCCAGTGGATCTACATAACAAGTTCCAGACCAGTTGGAGATACACAGTGAGACCTTGTTTTGAACAAACAAGCAAGGAAACAAACAAACCAAAAACTAAAACCAAATCAAAAAGTTAAAACAGCTGGGCGTGGTGGCGCACGCCTGTAATCCCAGCGGCTTGGGAGGCGGAGGCAGGAGGATCGCAAGTTCGAGACCAGAGGCAGTCTGCGTAATTTAGCGAGACCCTGTCTCAAAAAGTAAAAAAAAGTGGGCTGAGGTGCAGCCCAGTGGTCCAGCACTTGCAGAGCATGCAGGCGCGAGGCCCTGGGTTCAACCCCCAGTACCGCAAAAAAAAAAAAAAAAGTTAAAACAGAACTACTATATGTGTTAGGTGTCATCATGTTGGGTCTGACTCATAGTGATCGTATATAATTAATAAAAGGGTTTCTTTTCCTTGTCTTTTCTTCTTTTAGCAGTTTATTTATTATTATTATTATTTATAAATGTTGGTGGGGTACAGAGTAGTCTTTTGTTATCTCCACTATGCAACTGTCACATCACTTGTGCTTATACATTCATCAACTTACGTGTTTTACACAACCATATTTCCCATGTATTGATATAGTTTCATCATATATCTTAAGATTTTCCTCTCTACCTTTTCCCCTCTACTTTATTTCTGCTCCCCCTGCCCCATTTCCCAACCTTGCTGGCACCCACTGATCTGCTCCATTAATAGGGTTTTCAATGGCTAATTGTTTTGGGATTGCTTTGGGAGTGGGCTGCCAGGTCCTTCCCCCATTTGTGTGGTATTGGGGATCAAACCCAGGGCATCAGGGAGTGAAGAGCAGCACTTTACCAACTGAGCTAAACTCCAGCCCAATTCCACTACTACTGGTTATATATTTGAATGAGATGAAATCATTATACCAAAAAGATACTTGCACTCTGTAACTTCCTCTCAATTTTGCTGTTACCTTAACTTGCAGTGAAAAAATTAAGTCTGTTAACCGCAAAACCTCCCCCTCTCTACTTATGCATCATGGTTATGGATGTTCTTTCTATTCATTGGTTCAGGGTGAGGTGTCATGTTTACTGCAGCATTAAATCACAAAAGCCAAAATTTGGACTCAACCCAGATGCCCTTCAGTGGATGAATGAATAAAGAAAATGTGGTATATTAACAGTAGAATACTATTCAGCTATAAAAGGAATGAAATCATCTAATTTGTAGTAACATGGATGGAACTGTTAAGTGAAATGAGCCAGACATAGAAAGATAAATACCACATGTTCTCACCACTCACCTGTGGAAAACAGTCAGTCAACCACATGGAAGAACTGAATGGAATTAGTGGTCACTAAAAACTAGGAAGGGCGCGGCAAGGGAGACAAAAAGAAGCTCAATAAGGGGCATGAAAACACAGTGTGGGGGAGTTAATCTATGTCTTCCTTAGCACAGTAGGGTAACAATTGGTTAAAACAATCTATGATATATTTCAAAATGACTAGAAGAGGATGAAATTCCCAGCCATAAAATGATTAATTTTTGAAGAGATAGCAATACTTATTACCCTAACTTGATTATTACACAATATATTGAATTACTGTAATATACTCCATAAAGGTGTACAAACATTATATCTCAATTAAAAATAGAAAATAAAAGAAAATAAAAAAGGAAAGGTTCAGCCCCTGCCTTTCCCTAGACTGAAGGGTTTTTTATTAAAGACAAATTGATTTCTTTCTGTTCTTTTTCTACATCTTTTCTTTTCTTTCTTCTTATTTTTTTAATATTAGGGGTTGAACCCAGGGCCTTGCACATACTTTGTAAGTATTCCAGCATTGACCTATACCCCCAGATCCTCCCTTTTTTATTTTGAGACAGGGTCTTCTTAGGTTGTACAGACTGCTTCTGGCCTCAAACTCACAATCCTCCTGCCTCAGCCTCCCCAGTTGCTGGAATCATAGGTATGCACCATGGTGCGTGGCAACAAGGTGATTTCTTACACCTTGTCATTACAACTTAGGTATCTCATGTCAAGCCCTCCAGCCAGATGATGATTCTGACACCCATCTTCCTGTGTCAGGAAGACAAGTCTATTTCTTTTGTTGAGGAAGAAACATAAACAGTAAAGATGATGGATCATATATTCAAAGGCACTTGAGAAAACTGAAGTAGAATTATATTTCCAGGTCTTCCAGGGAAAGACAGAAGGCAATAATGAGCTTCCAGAAAAACTTCTAAGGAGTCAGGGGATTCTCCTCATTGCTACTACCCTATGCCAACATCCTTACACACTCCATGGGGCTCTCATTTAAGGCCTTGCAAGCATTAGAGAAAGAGTTTGGGGATCACGTGCTGTGGCTCATTCCGGTAATCTCAGCAACTCAGGAGGCTGAGGCAGGAAGATCGCAGGTTTGAGGCTAGTGGCAGCTTATAGAATTTAGCAAGACCCTGACTCCAAATAAAAAATGAAACAAATAGGCTGGGGGTGCAGCCAAGTGGTAGAGCACTTGTGAGGTATGTCTATCTATGTTTTATTGACTGTGCAAAGGCATTTGACTGTGTGGATCATAACAAATTATGGGTAACACTTTTAAGAATGGGAATACTGGAGCATCTAATACACATGAGGAATCTGTACATTGACCAGGAGTCAGTTGTTCAAGTAGAACAAGGAAACACTGCTTGGTTTAAAGTTGAGAAAGGTGTGTGTCAGGGCTATATACTGTCACCCTATCTCTTCAGTTTCTATGCTGAGCAAATAATCCGAGAAGCTGGACTTTCAAAAGAACGTCAAATCAGAATTGGAAGAAGACTCATTAACACCTACATTATGCAGATAACACAACTCTGCTTGCTGAAACTGGAGAGGATTTGAAACATTTACTAATGAAAATCAAAGAACATAGCCTTCAGTATGGATTGTGACTAAACATCAATAAAACAAAAATCCTTACAACTGGGTCAGTATGCAACTTCACAATAAATGCAGAAAAGATTGAGATTGTCCATGATTTTGCTTTACTTGGTTCTAGAACCGACACCCGTGGAAGCAGTAGTCAAGAAATCAAAAGATGCATTGCTTTGGGAAAAGCTGTGGCAAAAAGATCTTTTTAAAGCATTGAAAAGTAAAGATATCACAATAAGACAAAGGTGTGCCTGACTCAGTTCATGGTATTTTCAGTCACATCATATGGTTGTAAAAGCTGGACACTGAACAAGGGGACAGGAGAAGAATTGATGCTTTTGAATTATGATGCTGGAAATGAATATACCATGGACTGCCAAAAGAACCAACAGATCTGTCCTAGAAATGCAACCAGAATGCTCCTCAGAAGCAAGGATGGCTAGACTGTGTCTTACGTATTTTGGACATGTAGTCAGGAAGGACCAGTCCCTGGAGAATGATATCATGTTTGGAAGAATGGCAGGTCAATGTAAAAAAGGAAAAACCCTCCACTAGATGGATTAACACAGTGTCTGCAAAACAATGGGTTTGAACATAAATAAGATCATGTGCCTGGCACAGAATTGGGAAGTGTTTTGATCTGCTATACATAGGGTCTCTATGAGTCAGACAAGACTCAACTGCACCTAACAACAACAACAACAGTACAGTGGTTGAGGAAGGCTCTAGAGTCTGGCACGGTATGAACTAAGCTAAACCACAGTCTTTCCCACCTGTAAAATTAGGACTATTAGTAGAATTTAACACACAGCATCATATGGGGAACAAAATGTTTGAAAAACGCTTGGCATGTGCCTGACCCAAAAAAGCCCCCAACAGTGTTGGTTATTAGTGTCCTTAAACTATATCATGAAACATCATGGCTCAGGCAATGCAGGGGATTAGGAATCAGCAGATCCAGTATATTAGTTACAAAGGAGGTTAAGTCACTGTGGTAGTTTTGCAATATGTTCACAAATTCTTAGCTGGAAATGATGACAGGTGCCTATAGTCACAACTATTTGTGAAGCTGAGGCAGGAGGGTTGCTTAAGCCTGGGAGTTCAAAGCCAGCCTGGACAACATAGTGAGACTCTATTTCAAAAAAATTTTTTGTTTTGCTTTGAAACTCTTTTCTTTAAGAGATGGAGCCTAATCCTCATCCCCTTGAGTCTTGGTTGGACTTCATGCCTTTTATAAAAATAGAATAAAGTAGAGATGATCCAGTCTTTGAAGACTGGCTATAAAAAGTCACTGCAGTTTCCTGCTTGGCCACTCTTCTTTGGGATTGTTTTCTCTGGGGAAAGCCAATACCACGTTGCAAAGCCACTCACCTAGGTAAAGCCACATGGTAAAGAACTACTGTTGTTGTTGTTAGGTGCCGTTGAGTCAGTATCCAACTCAGCAACCCCACCTACAACAGGCAAAACACTATTGTCAGTGCTTCTCTGCTTTCTGTTTTCAATGGTGGATTGATTTTTGGGAGTGGGTTGCCAGGTCTGTCTCCCAAGCCTACAGCACCTGGTATTTCCTGGTGGTCTCCCATCCAAGTACTAACCAGGTCCAACCCTGCTTAGCTTCCAAGATCTGATGGGACTGGATGCCACAGAGCTATGGCTGCAGGCTGGTAAAGAACTAGGTCTCTGATAAAAGCCATGTGAACCACCTTGGGTGTGGATATTCTGGTCCTAAACACACTTTTGGATGACTGCTGCCCCTGCCACCATGCTGGCTAAAACCTCATGAAAAATGCTGGCACAGAACCACACTGCTTTTGAGTTCCTGACCTCCAGAAACTAGGTTGTTATTGTTAGGTGCTGTCAAGTCGGGTCCAATTCATAATGATCCTATGTACAATACAATGAAACACTTTCTGATACTGTTCCATGCCCAGCACTGTGTCAATGCTTCTCTGCTATTCATAGGGTTTTCAGTGGCTGATTGTTTTTTGGGAGTGTGTTGCCAGGTCTTTCTTCCAAGCCTACAGCACCTGGTGTTCCCAGGCAGTCTCCCATCCAAGTACTAACCAGGCCTGACCCTGCTTAGCTTCTGAGATCAGACAGGATGGGACACCAGGGTTGTACGGCTGTAGAGACAATACTAAATACTTGTTTTAAGTGACTGAGTTTTGGAGTAGTTTGTTACTTTGACAATAGCTAAATAATTCAGCTACTGTAATAAGAGACATAAAAACACTAGAATGTTCAAACAACGTGCTTTAGTTTTGTCTCATAAATATACCAAAGAAAGTGGAAGGTATAAGATATAAGAGGTGGTTCTGCTTCATGAAGACTTCTGGAGACTCAGGTTCTTCTCCCCCTTGGCTGCATCCTAAGATAATTCCCTTGTTTATGTGATTGGAACTGGTTTACTAATCATATTCTTATGTTCCAACCCAAAGAATGGATACCGAAGAGTGAAAGGATAGCCTTTTCCTTGTAAGAAAAGAGAATTACTTCTGTTTGCATTCTCTTGGTGAGAACACGGTCCCACAGTTGCATTTCTCTGTAAAGTAGGCTGTAGAATGGAGCTGGCTGGTCCTGTGTCTGGTTGCAGCTCAGGAAGTTCTATTAATAAAAGGAAGAAGGGATAATGAACATTAGTGGACAACTACCAATCTCTCTCCACCCAAGTCCTAGGTTTGGTGCTATTTCAGTACCGTCTAGTCACTTCCCTCTCTACGTCTCAGTTTTCTCATTTACAAAGTGAAGGACTGGATAAGATTTCTAGTTCTCAAACTTTCTATTAGCATAATCTCTTCAGGCAACAGTGTTTAAGAACAAAGCACAGAGGGTGGGGATGTAGCTCAGTGGTAGATCACATGCTTAGCATACATGAGGCCCTGGGTTTGATCTCCAGCATGCACGTGTGCGCATGTGCACACACTCCCACACCCTCCCACCCATCTCCCCACCCCCACACACATTCCAAAAACAAACAAAAATACCCTCCCCAAACAAAAGTCTCCAAATCTACATGCATAAAAAATAAAAATAGAGCTATTCATTTGAGTCATAGTGGGGCTTCTCTCCTTGTTCCCCTTTCACATCAATGACTTTAATGAAAGCTATTTGAAATACTAGGGCTGAGATTTAGCTCATTTGGTAGAGTGCTGTGCTGCAGTCTCTGAGGTCCCGAGTTCAATTCCCAGCACCGCAAAAATGGGAGAAGGACCTGGCAATCCACTCCCAAGGCAATCCCGAAACAGCCGTTGAAAACCCTATGAGGGTCACTATGAGTCAGATGCCGACTCGACAGCACCTAACAACAACAACAACAATTTGAAATACTAAGGTTCAAGGTTAGGGGTGTGTCTCACTGCTAGAGCACTTTCCTAACATGTGCAAGGCCCTGGTTCAATTTCCAGCAAAACTAAACAATGAAGAAGAAGAAGAAGATGAAGAAAGAGAAGGAGGAGGAGGAGGAAGAAGGGGAAGGGGAAGAGGAAGGAGAAGAAGAGGAAGCAGTAGAAGCAGCAGCCACTGCCACTGCCACTGCTGCCACTGCCCACACAACCACTGAGCTAGCGTCTTTGTATAGCTCTTCAAAAAATACTTTATTGCAGCATATAAATAGATAAGAAGCTACTACCTACAAGATATGTACTTAAAGATTTCTTTTGCATTCTGGGTTCCAGGAATAAAAAGAAGAATAGATATATTTAACTATCACATACTGTGATTCATCCAACAGCACAAACTTTTATTCCATAGAATTTATCTGTTGATGATGATTTATTTTATTTTAATTAGCATACAGTATAATAGGTTTTATTATGACATTTTCCTACAAGTATACCATGTATTTGCTCTTATTCACCTCCTCATCACCTACCCTTATTGTGCCCTTCCCTCCTACTCTTCTCCACTCCTCTCCAAATACTTCCTCCTTTACTTTCAGGTTATGTATATATATATATATATATGTATATATATATATATATATATATATATTCCTTCTAAATCTAGATTCTGCCTATAAGAGAACATGCACTATTTGTCTTTCTGAATCTGGCTTATTTTGCTTAACATGATGATCTCTTGTTCTATCTGTTTTTGTCCATATAACATAATTCCATTCTTCTTTGTGGCTGAATAAAACTCCATTGTGTGTGTGTGTGTGTGTGTGTGTGTGTGTGTGTGTATACAATACAATGTGCATATGTATATTTTTTCCGTTCATCTGTTGATGGATATCTAAATTGATTATATATCTTGGCTATTGTGAACTGTGTTGCAATGAACACGGAAGTGCAGGTGTCTCTGTGGAATGTTGACTCGGATTCCTTTGGGTAAATGTCCAGGAGTGGTATAGCTTGTCATAGGATAGTTCTATTTTTACTTTCTTGAAGTCCCTCATCACAGATTTCCATAATGGCGGTACTTGTTTACATTTCCACTAACAAGGTGTAAGGGATGCCCCTTCTACCTTATCCTCAGTAGCATTTAATGATTTGCTGATCATAGCTACTCTGACTAGGGTAAGGTGGAATCTCAGTGGAGTTTTGATTTGCATTCCCTAATAGTTAAGGACATTGAACATTTTTTCATACATTAATGCCATTTGTACTTACTCTTTTGAGAACTGTCTGTTCGACTCACTTGGCCATTTATTGATTGGATTAATTGGTTTTTTTTTTTTGGTGTTTAATTTTTTAAGTAATTTATACATCCTAGATATTAGTCCCTATCAGAGGTATAGTTGGCAAGCATTTTCTCCCATTCTCTAGGCTCTCTCTTTACTGCTTTCCTTGCTGTAGAGAAGCTTTTTAACCCCATGCAAATCCCATGTGTCAATTCTTGCTACTGTTTCCTGGACTATTGGAGTCCTTTTTAGAAAGATTTTGCCTATATCTGTATCTTGAAGTGTTTTCCCTGTTTCCTCTAGCAGTTTTTAAGTTCCAGTTTTTACATTAAGGTCTTTGATCCATTTTTAATTGATTTTTGTACAGGGTGAGAGATAGGAATCTAGTTTTATTCTTCTTCATGTGGATATCCAATTTCACCAGCACCATTTGTTGAAGAAACTGTTTTTCTCTAGTGTATTTTTTGGCAACTCTGTCAAAAATAAGATGGCTTTAAGTGTGCGAATTTATTTCTGGGTCCTCTATTCTAATCCATTGGTCTACATGTTTATTTTTGTGCTAGTACTGTACTGTTTTTCTTACTATGGCTCTGTCATATAGTTTGATTTTTGATGATTTAGCCTATCATTTCATTTAGCATGTGGGAACATAAGTTTTGTGACCAAATATACACTGGTTCCTCAGCACTGGATCACAATTCCAGAAGACTGGTTGAGTGCCATTCAATTTGAGTGTTGAGTACATTTTTCCCATAATAAATAATATAAATGTGTTCATTCATTACAATACCATATTGAATGGCTAATTCAGACACATTGTGAGTATCCCACTCACAATCTTAGCAATAAGTTCTTTTCTTAATTCAGTTGTTGTTCTTACTGTTCCCCTCTTTCCTTCACTTTTAGAACTAGAAAATTTCTTGGGTATCATGATAACTGTATGGCACATGTATGCATACTTACATAGAAAACAAATGAGAAGATGAACACAGTACCAGGACAGAAATTTGCTGTTTGAAATCTACATGCAAAGTGATGTTTTCCTCTTTGTTACACCCAGAAGCATCATGGATAAGTGTGGCATCTCATACTGGCTTTAATACAGTGGTCAAGTGCTGAGCAAGTTGTCAAGCACTGTATTAGTCAGGTGGTGTGTCACTGTGGCAGGGAACCAACCAAAATGAACTTCAGAGAGGAGAGATTTATTGGGGGCTCATGTTGAGAGGATCAGTCCATGATGATGGCAGGACAGGAGCTCTAGTGGTCTATGGCAGGGCCCATGTCAGATGACCTCACAGCATGGCAGATCAGAAGCAGAGTGACTGGAGTGGAGGGTCCAGTAAAATCCCCCAAAGGTCCCCCCCTCAAGGAATCACTTCTGCAAAGCTGACCCTTGCCTCCCACAGTTCCATAACCTCCCAGGATAGTGTCACCAGCTAGGGACCAAGCATTCAAACACATGGTCTCTGGGGGACATTTTAGATTCAAACCATGACAAGCCCAAACTGGAACTTTCTCAAAAATATTGGTCATGGACTGAAGTATTTGAGCATAAAGCAGTTCGAGTGCTGAGGCACTACAGGATAAGAGTTTTGAATGAATGCTGGTTTGAATCAGTTTTGTTCACCTATTATCTTTCAAATTGCTGCCAATTAAAAAGAGAAGCTTTATGTTTCCAAGTCTATTTTGAAATATTTGCCAAAATTTTGGTTGTATCCTTAACAAAGATGTTTTGGTCTCCAACAAAAATTTTAAAAAGGAAACAAAGAAAAAAGAAAAAGGAAAGAAAATTTAAAGAAGAAAAAAGAAAAAAAAGTCACTAACCTGGACATTCTTCTGGCTTCCTTCTACTTGTGGTATTTTTGAGCTTGTGATCTTCTGCCTGTATGAATAAGCTGGGCTGGTCCCCAGCCTCATCTTGCTTGGAAACTGTAGGCTTTTTGTACCTGATAGGTATTGGCAGAGGAAAATGGAATGAGCCTTGGCCTTGGATGTTTAGCCTCATTTTGGCTCCTGTTGCCCTTTTGTGATAAATCTTGTGATATATGCCTTCTTTCTCTCAATGCAAACAAGAGTCCCCTCTCTCCTTGGAGGAGGGCCCGAGGTGCATGAGGCTCGAATGGAGTGTTATGAGTGGCCAGCGTGCCTGAGAGCCTGCCCCGTCCCTCTCTTGGTGTGACGTGGACATTCTTGGAGCAGACTCTGGTTCCCTCCTTAGGTTAATATTTTTACTCACCCCCTGGCTGTGTCCTCTCCAAGGCTGCCATTGGTGATTGGTCTCAATGGGATTTGAGGCTCAGGCTCTGTCAAGGTTAAAGACAGACTGTAGACTTTGCCCAGCCCTACCTAACCTAGTTTATAAATAAGCTCTAGGAGTCAGAGAAGGGCCTGATTTAATCTCTGTGTCTCTTAACATAAACTGCACGAGGGAAAGTTACCTAGGTGAAGGTGGAGGTCTCTTAGTCTGCATACCATCAGACACTGGCTTGTGAACTTATAAACACCCCCCTCCCTGCTTCCCAGGGACAGGGCTGGGCCTTTTTCCACTTGCTTCCAAGCTTCCTTCCTGAGAAACTCAAGAGGGCCAGCCACCTTCTCCCAGGCTGCCTCCAGGTACAGGATAGGAATTTGCCTGGAGATTTAAGTGTCTGCCCAATCAGAGGAAAAATCCTAGGCCATCTTGAGGGCCAGGAACTTCTGCCTGCAAACTAAGAACAGTTAAGGAATGAATGGAGGAAGAGTTTGGGGTTGGGAGAAAAATCAGAGGGTTTGGGCTAGCTGAGTCTTCGTAGGATCAGGAATATCTTCCATATCTGAGTAAGATATTAGGACATAGAGTTGGGTGGACATTAGGACATAGAGTTGGGGTGCAACCCCAGGGGTTGCAGGTGAATGGCCTTATGAGTGAAACAAGTCTGATGTCAGAAAATAGGTACAGAAGGGAAGAGGCAAACAGGAAAGTAGGCACTCACCTTTTTTAAAATGGATAGCCCCTCCTCAGATTGCTGCCAGGTGCAAATGTGGACTCATTGTCTTTCAACTTGTTAAGGGAAACTGGAGACACAAATTTTATGTACAGTTTTCTAGTTGCTGAATTATGGCCTGATGAACAAAGCACCCTCTGCTGGTGGGCTTTGCAACCAGGCTGCCAGGCTGCAACAATCCTTCCTGCTTCAAAGTCATTGCCAGGTGAGTCCTCCTCCCTGTACTTCTGCATCACCAGTTCTCAAATTTTCAGACCATGTTAGAGACTAGCCCCCCCACCTTTTTTTTTTTGCTCCTGTGCTGGGGCTTGACTGTAGGACCTCATGCATGCAAGGCAAAGCGCGTACCACTGAGCTACACTCCCAGCCCAGCCCTTCCAGTCCTGTCACTTTAAGCTAGTGGCTGGATGTCCAAGGGGAAAGGTCTTCATCGTGAGTCGCAGGGTCTGTATTATTTTTCTATTGCTGTTGTAACAAATCAGCACACACTTAATGGCTTAAGCAATATACATTTATTATTTTACAGGTAGGTAGGTCACAAGAACTCTCACTGGGCTTAAATCAAGCAGCCAGCAGTCTGTGTTCCTGTTTGGAGGTTCTAAGGGAGATTCTACTTTCTTGCCTTTTACACCTTCTAGTAGCCACAGCCTGCAGCTGTTGCCCTGTGGCATCTGATCCCATCAGATCTCAGAAGCTAAGCAGGGTTGGGCCTGGTTTGTACCTGGATGGGAGACCACCTGGGAACACCAGAAGCTGTAGGCTTGGGAGAAGGACCTGGCAACCCCCTGCCAAAAATCAATATGCCATTGAAACCCCTATGAACAGCAGAGAAGCACTGACAATAGTGTTTCCCCTGTTGTACAGAGTGTCGCTATGAATCAGATACTGACTCGACGGCACCTAACAACAACAACAACAGTAGCAAGTATTCCGTACCTACAAGCCTCCTTTCTTCTACAGAGCAAGCAATAGGGGTTCAATCCTCCTCACATCAAATCTCTCACCAAAGAAAATGTTCTGTACTTGAAAAGATTAATATGATTGGGCCCAGGGTTAATCCCTATCTCAAGGTTGCAATGTTAATCACATCTTCAAAAATCCTTTGACCAGGTGCTGGAGTTTGGCTATAATTTGCTCCCCAGAGACTCACATTTTGGAAGCTAAGTCCTCAGTGTGGCAATGTTAGAAGTGACAGGACCTCTAAGAGATGGGGCCTAGTGCAAGGTAGTTAGGTCATTGGTGGTGCTGTACTTGAATGGGATTAATGTAGTTCTCATGGGACACTGGCTAACGCTAGTTTCTGTGAGAATGAATTGTTATAGAAGAATGATCCTGACCCTGAATCTTTCTCTGGCCTTGTATCTCACCATGTGATCTCTCCATCTCATGCATGTTCCTATTGTGACACAATCCACCATGATGTGATGCAGCCACAAAACACTGGGGGCACGTGATGTTCAACTCTCAACCTCCCATACTATGAGCTACATAAACCTCTTTTTTTAATAAAGTACCCAAGCTATGGGTATTTTGATATAGCAACAGAAAATAGACTAAAAATCAGTTATGATGGAACATTCACAGGTTTCAAGGATTAGGGTACAAATAGAACTTTCTCTGAAACTTTTGGGTCTTTTACCCCCAACTTCCTCAAAAAATATTCTAAGGACAGAAATCCATGGCAAACAGGATTTATCTTCCCTATAACCTGGCCTGTTATTCCTCTACTCAAGTTTCTTTTGTTTCTTTCCCCCCTCTGTAGTGCTGAGGATGGAACCCAGGGCTTCCTGCATGTGAAGCAAGTACTCTACCACTGAGCTACATCCTAAGCCCCACATTTACTTTTCTTTTAAGAATCTGTTTCTACTTGTAAGTTGATAAAAGTGTAACCAAAAGTGATTAACAGTTGCATAATGAAAAAGTCAATGCTATATTACTCTGTACCCCACCATCATTTACCAATAAAGGGAGAAAAAAAAGTTTAAAATCTAGCTTTCACAGAAGAAAAAACAGAATCTGTTTCTAGCAGGCGCCCTTTGGTGTAGCAATGCCAAGTACTTTTAGAGCCAACATGAATCTGAGCTAACTACCTGTCTTGTTTCAGCTCCATCCACCACCCTGGGGCCTCAAGAGCAGCAGTTTCTCTTAGTTCTGCCCTCTGTGGCACTCCCCAGCTGGGATTAGTTCTGTGCGATGGGGGGAGGAAGGCCTCGGCAACAGTCCACCCCCTCCCCAGAAACAGCAAAGTCACCAGAGCCTGCCTCAAGGGCTCAAGTCAACGTTGCCAAAGTGGAGGCTGGAGGTGTCAGTCAAGGGGAAGACTAGAATGATAAGATCGACTGGGATGTCAGCTCTAGAGGGTTGAGGCTCAATTGGCTGGAGGCACAGCCTACATCTAACAACAGGACATTTCTTCCTTTTAATTTTCCCACCCTTTGCTTGAGGCCAAATGGTCAAGTGTGTAAGCATAGGATAGAGGAAAGTGGGCATTGAACTTCCATTGTGGTAGGTGGGAATCAGACCCATCTGTGACAAGGGTCACACTAAGCTGGCTTGGAGGATGGCACTGATTTCTACCTGTGTGGTGACTGGGCTGAGAGATCCCTCTCCTCCTCTTTGAACCAGACAGGTCCCTTTAGAAGAGTGGCAACCTGTACAAAAGACAGGGATGCCCTCAATAAACTGAATCAGATGTAAAGAGTAGGAGTGGATCTGCCTCTTCTGAAGGTTTGGGGGAATTCTTCTATGGCAATTCTTCTCTTTCCCACAGCTGAGTCCACACCCACACCCACAGAGAGAGAGAGAGAAAGAGAGAGAGAGAGAGAGAGAGAGAGAGAGAGAGAGGGAGAGGATTACACACAACCTTAAATGGTGGAGTTGAGGGCAAAGCATCGTGGTATGATGGTTAAGCATGCAGACTCGGGAGCCAGAGAATGCAGGCTTAAATTCTAGCTTTTCTGTTTACTATTTGTATATCCTTGGGCAAATTAGTTAACTTCAATTTCTCTGTTCCTAAACAATGATACTTACACCTGCTTCACAGGGGTTTTATGAACATTAAATGACCTAATATCTGTAAAGACAGCAGCATATCCATAATATGGCTTTGTTACATAATGAAAATAGATAATCTGCTCTGCGAGGATATCTAGATGGCTGTTGTTTGGTCAAATATACTTTAGTAGGTATACTTTCTTACTTGAGGTTAGAATAAGTTCTCAAGTTATTTATTAGGAAAAATGTCTAGGGTGTGTTCAGGCTGAACCTATAGAGTTGGGGCTATTAGGTTATGTTAGTAATAATACACTTTCTAGAATAAAACAAAGGAGGCGATAATTCTATTATATGTTGCACTGGTCTGATTATAGGTACAGTGAGTCCTTTAAATAACCTGAGTTATTTTTGAGTTATTTTTTTGCAGTGCTGGGGATGGAATCCAGGGCCTCATGTATGCTAAGCAAGCACTCTACCAGTGAGCTATATCCCCAGCCCCTGAGTTCTTCTTAGTTATAATTATGTCCTCTGGCTTCTGGTTCTGATAGGGAATCAACCCATTTTAATTTGAATCAACATTGGTAATGAAGGCCTCACTCTGTCCTTTTGATAAATTTATGCCTCAGCAGTGACCAAACTTTGAGACCCTGGTGAATACAGCTTCCTTCCTTCCCATCTTATCACTCAAGCCTAGAGCACTGAGGCCTAGAGATTCTGAGGGATCTGAAGTTCTTGTTACTGCAAGCGGGAGGGGATGCCAGTATGGGCAAGGCTGGTGAGGAAACCCGAGACACCACAAATTCGGACTATTGGAAACAAGTAGAGCTGTTAGGCTGCATATAGGACAGAAGATATCCATGAAAGCCACCTTCAAATCATGATAAGGGCTGTCATAAAAGATGAGTAAGAGAAAAAACACTTAGCAAATACTGACTGTGCTTGAGTGCTCTCTCTCTCTCTCTCTCTCTCTCTCTCATTATATCTCTGTCTTCATGGTACAGGCAATAGAATCCAGGGCCTCTCCTACAGTAAGCAGATACTGTATCTTTTATCTAATTAAAATACCACAAAAACCCCATGGAATTAGCTAGAATGACCACCAGTAACTAGGTAGGGGAGAGATCCAGGACTTGTCAATTCCCGAATTGGCATGCACCACATGCCAGGCTGGGACCCCTAGGCTCTCACATCTTTTAACTACTCTCACCACCATTAAAACATGAGTGTGTGGGTGTGAGGCAGAACTTTCTAAACTTAGACCTGGTGAATGGTGTGGGAATTATATGATATTTCCTTATTATCAGAAATGTCCAGGCAAATGCTTGGTGGCTGTTATCAAAGACGCTGGAAAGGTGATGCATATACCAATATGACTTATCAGAGATTGGAAACAGACAGCCTATGCAGGTGACTTCCAACATTAGAATTCTACATTTTGGAGTAATATCCCCAAATCACTCATCTATCAGTGATTTTTTCCTCCCTTGTATTCTTCACTTGCACTTCCGTTCTACCCACTTCTCCTTTCCTGACAGATATTCTGATCTGGGAACACACCTCTTTTAAAAAGAGGGATGTAGTGGCACTTTGGCAATTGGGATAACATGCTATTCTTTCTAGTTGTTGAATCTGCTTCTTGATTAAGCTTACAAAGGAGATCGTGTTACATTTCTCTGAGGCAAACCTGTAAGAATTAGAGAGAAAGCAAGTGCATTACCTCACTTCTACCCCTCAATACTTTGGCACCAGGCAAAACACAAACCTCTAAATGGACGAGATTTAGGACTAGGATCAATTTAAGATTAATGTTCTGGTACTCCATTAGCATGAGGATTTACGGACAGAGACCTGTTGTAAGCCTGGGAGATGGAAGATGTATCTTCTGGGAAACAACACAAAGTGTCTACAGACTGGAAGTTTTTGGTCCTCTGCTGCCTCTTTGTGGACTAGCTGGAAAGAACAGCTCAAGATTTCATACAATTCCATAAGAACACATAGGGTTGCTATGAGTGGCATCTGACAGGCCACACCCAACAATAAGCAAAATAAGAACTGGTGGCAGCTTGTGTCAAGGATATGAAGGGATCAGGAAGCCCTGCTGTGCTCAGCAAGGCTGGAGTTCCCAAGGGAGAGGCATAGAATTCAAACTGTCAATGATGTCAAGAAGCTCTCTTCTTTTCCACTCGCTTTATTTTTCCTCCAGACACCGGGATCCAGTAAGCCACTGGTCATGCACCTCGGTCATTTCTGCTGGCCATGAGCAGTTCCCATGGGCACCATGCCAACCCTCACACACCTCCTCTTCCTGTGCTTGGAGTAACAACTCTGCAGGGTTTCTCTCTCTGGCTGTGAGGCTTTTCACACCATCTCTTCACTGTTTGTGTCTAGACTGCGGTCTGCACACAACTCCACACCATCACACTGGTACCTGCTGCATCCTTGACTCCCTGCTCAGGTGCAGGACAGTCATGGTCTTTTCATTTAGGTAAGTGAGTGAGGGGAATACTTGAACACAGAGGGGGTAAGGGGCCCTGGGCATACCCTGGCAGGAATCCAGCTGTGTCGGAATCTCAGGATCATCTTCTGCCTATAGCCTAGCTACTTTCTTCACTGGTTTACCCTGCCCTGGGCATCTGCCCACCGCTCTGCCCAATTCATTTCCCATCCCCTCCCACAAAGAGCAACAGTGGCCGGGGTCCTTCACTCACACGCCACCAGGAGAGGATAGGCTATCTGGGCTTTCTGCCACCAACCACCTGGGCCTTCTCTCTCCGTCTGGGAGCCAGGGACCCACAGGGGCCTGGCCTGCTCTCCCTTCCCTTCCCATCATGCCTCTAGACCCTGCCGCAGCCTGCGGTCCAGGGCCAAAAGCTGCCTCAAGAAGCCCCGGTTGGGGATGATGCCTCGGTGGTCCTTGACTTTCTTGATGGCTTCCACGAGGGTGAAGTGGTGGTACAGCATGAGGTAGGCCAGCACCAGGGTGGCAGATCGGCTCACTCCCACAGCACAGTGCACCAGGATCTTCCCTGGGAGAGACACAAGGAGACATCTGGGAGACTGTGGTGGCTGGGAGGAGATTAGGGAGGGGCGGCATAGACGGGTGAATGGGAAGCCAGGTGAGTAGAGGTGCATGGAGACAGGAAAGGGTGCAGATGAGTGGTCTTAAGAATGCAGATCCTAGCTGGGCACAGTGATGCTCACCTGTGACCCCAGCGACTCAGGAGGTAGAGGCAGGAGGATCCCAAGTTTGAGGCCAGTGGCAGCCTGTGTAACTTAGCAAGACCTTTCAAAATAAAAAATAAAAATGGAGGTGGGGGTGCAGCTCAATGGTAGAGCATTTCCCTAGTATGAAGGAAAGCCTGTGTTCAACCTCCCAGGACTGAAAAAATCAAAAACAACAACAACAACAATAACAACAAAAACAAACAAACAAAAAACAAAACAAAACAAAAAAAGCAATGCAGATCTTTGGCACAGTGGTAGAGTACATGATCAGCAAGGGCAAGCTCCCGTGTCTAATTCCCAGCATGGCAAAAAAAAAAAAAAAAAAAAAAAAAAAGAAATCAGTTCTCAGGCAAATGGGACTCAGCAACCATTTGCTGAGTGCAATAAGAAACAACCTTGTGTTGAACCAGGCCTGTTCTCAGTCTCTTCTCCCTTTTTTAGTTGTTATTAGTTGTTTCTTTTTCTCCTGCTCCTCCTCCCTCTCTTCTTCCTCCTCCTCCTTCTTCTTCTTCTGGTACTTGAGGGCTGAACCTAGGACCTTGCACATACTTTGCAAGTGCTCTACCACTGAGCTGCACCTCCAGCTCCTCCCCCCTTTATTTTTTATCTTGAGACAGGGACTCACTAAGTTACTCAAGGCTCCTTCTGGCCTTGAAATTGTGATTCTACTGCCTCCATCCCCTGAGTGTGTGGGATTCTTGGCATGTGCCACCGCACCCAGCGGTTGGTTGGTTTTGAGACTAGTTTTCACTATGCTGTCCAGGCTGGTCTCAAACTCCTGGGCTCAAGCAATTCTTCTGCCTCAGCCTCCCAAGTAGCTGGGACTACTGGCATGCACCACCACATCTGGCTACCCCCCCTCCCCCCCCGCCCTTCTAACCTGTTTCTCTCAACCATTGGGTATATTTTTATTTACATATATAGTTGTTCCTTAGTAATCAAGGTGGATTGGTTCTAGGATTTCTGCAAAGGCCCATACCAGCAGATGCTCGAGTCCCTGATAAAAACTGATAGAGTATTTGCATACAGCCTACGCATGTTATTGTTAGGTGCCATCGAGTCGGTATCTGACTCATAGCGACCTTCATAGGGTTTTCAATGGCTGACTGTTTTCGGGATTGCCTTGGGAGTGGATTGCCAGGCCCTTCTCCCATTTTTGCGGTGCTGGGAATTGAACTCGGGACCTCAGAGATTGCAGCACAGTGCTCTACCAACTGAGCTAAATCCCAGCCCAGCCTACGCATACCCTCCAGTATATCTTTAATCATTTCTAGATTACTTATGATAACTAATAAAATATAAAGGTAATATAAGTAGTTGTTAAACTGTATTGTTCAGGGAATAATGACAAGAAATCCCAAAGTTTGTAAATGTTCAGTACAGATTTTTTTCCAAATATTTTCAATCTTTGGCTGGTTGAATCTAAGGATGCAGAACTCAGGAATACAGAGGGCCCTCTGCTTTTTTTTTGTTGTTGTTGTTTTTACCTGATTGCTAAAGCATTTTTACCATGCTGAAGGTAAAAGCAATTGGAAAGTAGGAAAATATGTAAAAACGCCAAATGTAAAAACTATAGCACCCATGATCTCGCCATCCAAGTGCAGCTGGCCACGCAACACTTTGGACGATATCCTTCTTGCCTTTTTATGTATTGCCTTGAAAAGAAATGGTTGAGCTAGGCATGGTGGTGCATGCCTGTAATCCCAGAAGTGACTAGGAGGCTGAGGCAGGAGGATTGGTAGTTGGCGGCTAGAGGCAGTCTGTGTAACTTAGTGAGACATTGACTTAAAAAATAAAAATGGGCGAGGGGGTGTGGCCCAGTGATAGAGCAATCGCAAAGTGAGTGCGAAGCCCTGGGTTCAACCCTGAAGTACTGCAAAAAACAAACAAACAAAATGTATATATATATATATGAAAAGAAAAAATAGTTGAGACAATATTTCTTCTTTCTGTAATGTTACATGGTGAGCATTTGTCATGCTGCTAGAGTCACTCTCCATACTCCACCCTCAGGCTTTGCAAGACCATTGCTCCTTCCTCCTTTCTGCTTTCCTTCCTACCTCCCGGCTGGCTCAGCGCCCTGTGGATGAAGTCCGCAGCCGTCTGGAAATGGACGCTCATGTCAAAGGCTGGAGAGTCATGGGCCTCCACCCCCAGGTAGCGGATGCCCAGCCCCTCATAGGCCTCAGGTGTGCCTCGCCACCTGCTGTGTGAGGCATTGAGGACATGGGTGATGCCCAGGCGACGAAGCTCTCGGCGGTTGTTGGCCATGTCCCTGTGTGGAGCAGAGATTAGAGGGAAAGGGGAAGCCAGGGAAGGTTTTAGACTAGGTGCTGCCATTGCCCCAGGCCCCCACCATACTGACTAACGCCCCAGAAATGAGGAAGAGGGCAGGGATTTAGAGTCTTGTCCTGTGACAGGTGTTTGGGACAAGTGAGGGTGATTTGCTGGAGAAGCCAAGGGAGTAGGGTGGAGTAAAAAGGGCCATAATTAAATAGGGAAAAATTGTGCTCAGGAAGTGGGATTGTTCTTGGCACAGAGGACCCTAAAGGGTAGGAGGAGGATCAAAAAGTTCAAGCTATGAGGAAACCAATTTCAGTCTCATGCCAGGAAGTACGTACTAACAGAGGACTCTAGCTGAAGAAAGGTTGGAAGCCCTTGGGAAGGAGTGATTTTCCTGTCACTGGGGTACTCCGGCAGACAGAGGGAATCAACTTGCAGGCACGTGTATTACAGAGGCAATATCAGGAGGGTTTCTGGACCTGCTCACATTTAATGTCCCCACTAGGACCTGGGATAGAGTTCAGTGGCAGAGTGTGTATTTAGCGTGAACCATGCCCTGGGTTCAATCCCCAGAACCAATAAATAAATAAATACGTTTATGTAATGGCTTTGCTAATCTTGAGACTATACAGCTCTGATGCTCATTTCCACACCTAACTCCGTCACTACTTTGTAGTCTCACTGACAGCTGAAATCCTCTTGTTTGCTAGCTATTCTATGGCTCACATTTACCCTGTTTTAGAATGTCACTGTCAGCTTAGTGGTAGACACCTCTCAGGCAAAATGGTCATGCATCAACATAAGCTCTCCATCCAGAGCAAACTCCTTAAGTAAAAAAAGCACTGAATTTGATTCTCTAAGTGCTGGCTCTGCTACTTACAACCCATATGACCTTGGGCCAGTCACAACCTCTCTGAGCTTCAGTTTCCTCATCTGTCACTTGAAGAGAGAGCTACCTACCTCAAGAGACTGTTGTAAAGATTAAGAGTAAAAATGTATACGAAAAAAAAATACTCATGTATACAAGAAAGCCCTGGAAGTAGACAAGTAGGGATCGCCCTTCCTTTGACGAATCTTCCTCTTTTCACAGCCCCCAACTTGCAGCCTCTCTGCAGACCCTGTCACCCTCTTAGTCTCTAGAGGACCAAGCTTTCTTCCTCTGGCTTCCCACCTATAGTTCCTGTCCCAATGTCTACCTTTCACCAAAGTCAGAGGACAACAGCTGGGAAGGTCAAAGCAATGTGCCTGGTATATGGCACTGACATTTAATACTAAACATTTGCTAAAGAAATACCAGTATCACTTGAAGCGAGTTTTCTGTCCAGAGTTGGGTATTTTAATAATCCTATCCAAATTCTGCAAATCCTCCAGCTTCATTCTCTGCCCCATGCCCCTCCTTTCAGTGGTACTACTCCGTGTCTGCCACCCTTCCCCTTTCTCCACATTCACATGCCTGCACATGTGTACACACTCAGCCACGGTCCCTGTCCACCCGGTACCTACTGGTCTCCCAGGTAGAGGCCTGGCCAGACCTCGTCAGCATGGTTACAGGCCGTCTTGCCTGTGTAGAGGAGCCTTTCCAGCTCAAAGACGTTGAGGAAGGGATGTTGAACGGTGGGCATGTCCTCCAGGCTCCCTCTAGTGCGAACAGGAGACCGTGAGCTACTCCGTGAGAAACGGGCCATAAAAGTCATGGACGCCCAAAGCCAGTTACCAGGGCACATCTTAGAGGTGGCAGGAACTGCGGCAGCTGCACGGGGGCTGCAGGGACGATGGGGTCCGCACCAGGTAGCTATTGCTGGAAGGAGAAGGCCTGTGAGCCACACTTGAGGGAATGGAGACCAACTGCTTTCCTTCTTGCCAGCAGGGCTGGGCCTTAAGGGAGAAGGTCCTCCAGGGAGGGAGGGCAAGGCTGGCCTGGGTGGGGGGCCTCCCAGATGGTCTTCTTCTTGGAGCCACCGCTGCTCCTTCTCCTCAGCTCCCTGGCTCTGCCACTCAAGGAGGTGGGAGCATCACGTGTCCTTGTTTACGGGAAGAGGGAGCTGCCCAGCTGCTGGGTTTCTGCTCCTGGATCCTCCCCCACTGCTCTCTCTCTCTCTCTCTTTCTTTCTCTCTCCCTCTCTCCTTCTCTCTCTCTCTCTCTCTCTCTCTCTCTCTCTCTCTCTCTCTCTCCCTGTCATATATACAGCCCCCCCCCCACACACACACAGAGCTGCTGGACACTTGGGTGCTTGTGCATGCTGCTGGGGCTCTTGCCAGCCTCAATCTAGGTCTCATCTGCCCAGGGTGATAGACAGAGAGTCTAGGGAGTTGGAATGAGAATGGAGGTGGCTTTGAACTCATCCAGAGAGAATTAGCAGAAAGACAACTGCAGCTGGGGCCACCGTACATGCCAGGCCTATCTCCTAGGTGCCAGAGACAGGAAGTGCCTTAACTCATTCCTGCCCTGCATGCCTCAAAGAAAAACCTGTCATGGGAAGGGTATGCTGGGGAGGGGGAGAAGGAGGAACAGCAACAAAGAGGAAGAGTTAGTTGGGGAAAATACTTGCTGAATTCAAGAGCTAATGGAAGAAGGTGCCAGTCCATGGGCACAACAAGTAAACCACCTTCTTTGATCAAACCTCTTCTGTAATGGGAGAATTCTGAGTCCAAGCAGGATTGGAGCTCTGTGTCTGTGTGTGGTGGGGAAGGGTGGAGGCTGGGGACCAGGAAGAAGGAAAATGAGGTAATCCTTCAGGCCCAGGGGCTCTGAGCGCAGAATTACCATCTTTATTGCTGTTGGGATCAAGGGACCCTACACAACACACATGCAAAGGGTCAGCCACCAGGGCTCAGCAGGTGGGTCTCTGAATACCTGTGGGCAGCAGGCCCCTCTGAGCTTCACAGGTGGGAAGGGCAGGCCTTTAGGCAGACCAGCAACTGTGGCAAGACCCAGACTCCTCCACCCCCTTACACCTATGGTGCTACCTGTGTGAAAGAGTGGGCTCACCTGCAGAATCCCCTCCCACTCTGCTCTCTGCTTTCTGTCCAAGGGACCTCAACTCCACATCCAGCAGGGAGAGGCCATCTTTATCTCTCGTCACAGTGGGTCCCCATTCCTCACTCCCAGCCAGGGCCCAACTCTCCCTCCCGCAGAGCCAGGGGAGACCAGGCAGGCACTCAGGACAATAGAAGCTGGGGACTGGGCTTCAGGACTAGCTCTGGCAGATCCCATATTCAAGTGTTTAGGGATAGGTGTGTTTTCAATGGCTTGATCAGAAGAAGCACAGAAATATAACAACGCAGCTACAGACACCATCATTATCTCCCTTTCCTTCCTCAGGCCCAAAGACCCCATCCCCAGTCCGCAACAATGTTTTCTCCTTATAGATTCTGGGGCTGACTTGATGCTGAAAGGCAGGAGAAGCTGGAAGGAGACCGCAGGCAGGAAGCAGCTCTCGGCGGGACTCTGCTTCTACTGCCCCGGGCTGCACCCCTGGGCATTCTCCAGCCCTGCCAGCCGGCTCCCAGAGGCCCTGGCCGCTGCCTCCTCCCTCCGTCTGCTGTCGCGGTTGTAACAGGTTCCTGGCTGTCGCCTCTGCCCATTGCCAACCCAGACAGCCTGGCGCTGAGGGTGGAAGGAGGGAGCCCAGGACAGGGCAGCTCTCATGCCGCTTCCCTGTCCCTTCTCCCAGCACTGTCCGGAGCCCCCGAGCCGGTCCCCTACTTGGCGACCCCGCTGGGCAGGCGCGCCCGCCCCTCAGCACCGGTACCTCTCTGCGCGCGGTGTGCGGGTCTCAGATCCCAAGGCGGCTCTCAGGCGCCCGCAGCCCCACGGCCATGACGCTCCAGTGCCGCCGCCCCCACCTGCCGCTGCCGCCGGTGCTGCTGGGCCAGAGCGGGCTGCCGGGTTAGCTTCTATTTTTAAGCCATGACACGTCCGTCCAAGCAAGGTTCATATCGCTGTGTGCGTGTTGACACCTAGGGACACGGCCGCACACTCGAGTGCTCGGGGCGGCCGGGCAGCGTGGGCTCACCTCACCCTGTGAGCCAGCCGGGGTTTGCAGACCAGACACCGACCCACGCAGCGCAGCCGCCCCGCCTCTAGTGCACGCCCGAATGTTGCTGTAGTCGGCCAATGGCAAAGCATTTTGCCCAAAGACTGCAAGTCTTCCCAGGCCGTGTGTCCAAGACACACACTCCTCCCGGACAGAATCAATTACGTAGACCCGTTTCTGTGCACTCGCTGGTGCATGCCTCATTCTCAAGAATAACAGGCGTCAGTTGCCCTTGTTAGCTATTTACATACGCCAGGAGCTTGACCTATCCTAACAGTTTATCCTCAGCACAAGTCTATGAGGTGGGTATTACTGTCTTCATTTTAGGGAGGGGGAAACTGAGGCACAGAGAGGCTAAGTAATTTGCGCAGGTCACTCAGCTAGGTTTGGGCCAAGCTGAGCTTCAGTCTGACTTCGAAGTTCATGTCCTTACCTATTTCCAAATGTGGTGGCCCCCATACATGAAGAATGCACCATAGGATTCCTTCAGGAAGCCGTGTCTACCAGCTCAGCTCATAGCAAACGTCACTTTGCCCAGACTCGAAGAAATTAATGTCCACGTCTTCTTTCCTGTGCTGCCTAGTAGTGGTATTTTGCATTACTTTTCTACTGTCAGCTCCTAGATTGTAAGCATCTGAGGGCGAGAACAGAGCTGCCTTCCCCAGAGCCCACCTCCCTGTGGGAGCCGGGTGGATGGAGATGAGGGAGGCAGAGAGGAGGGATGTTATCAGATGGTGTTGGTGAGACATACACAGAGCTCTAGATGGCTACTGGAAGAAAGGCAGGAGGCAGATAAGCTCAGGCTGGGGCTGAGTTAGGATGCAAAGATGGTATCAACTATGGCAGAATTCAGGAGTTGAAATCTGCATTCCCAGCATCTAGAGGAGATGAGGCTTTGAGCTCACTGATCAAAGTGATGCAATTATAGGTTAGTTGGGTGAGTACCTCCACAGGCTGCCACCAACAAATTTACCTCCTAGCCTTTTCTTCTCTAAAGAAGCAGACTTAATTCCTTCCAGGTTTCCTTGTGTCTTCTCAACATGGAATTTTATGTGGAGATGAAGTCTTTGAAACAAAGACTTGAGGTGGGATATTTGAGATATAGCGACTCTCATAGGGTTTTCAATGGCTGACTGTTTCAGGATTACCTTGGGAGTGGATTGCCAGGCCCTTCTCCCTTTTTTGCAGTACTGGGAATTGAACTCTGGACCTCAGAGACTGCAGCGCAGTGCTCTATCAACTGAGCTAAATCCCAGCCCCGATATATATATATATATGATATATATGATATATGATATATATGATATATATATGTATGTATTTTTTAAAGCACATCACAGATAATATGGGCATCCATTTATAAGTAACCATAGGAGTTGTCTGTGGACCAACAAGTCCATGAAGATTATTTCCATGGGTCGACCTATATTCTAAGGGGTTCCATGACTTTCTTTGTAAGTGGGAGGTTTGTGATGTGTCCGAATGACACCAAAATACACAAAGGATAGAGGAGGAAGGAAAATGGATGAAAAAGTTAGCAGGCAAATGGTAATGGAGAAGGTAGGACAAGGAAGGGGAGGAAGAAGAGAGAAATAGCATGTACTGATTAGTTATTATCTGTGGATTCCTAAGGCCTCACATATATCAAGTCATTTAATCTGATCTACATTTTAAGTGGATATTATCCTCTGACCATTGAAGGACACTGACTTTGGCTGTATTAGTTAAATTGTCCATGTCTAGTCTGTGCCAGAACACAGATTCAAACCCAGAGCTATCTTACTTTAAACTTTGATATTTCAAGATTTGGTTAAGGAACCACTTTTTCTGGAAAGCATTTCTAAACCTTTTTTGTTTGTTTGGTTTTTGTGGTACCAGGTGGTTGAACCCAGGGCCTCAGTATTCTACCACTGAGCTGCACCTCCTGCCCATTTTTCACTTTTTATTTTGAGTCAAGGTCTGCCTAAATTACATAGGCTGCCTCTGACCTTTCCATCCTCCTGCCTCCACCTCCAGAGTTGCTAGGATTACAGGTGTGAGTCACCGTGCCTGACTATGAATCCACTCTTTTTCATCCATTTTTTCCTTTGTGTTCATACAGACCTCTATTAAAAGACCTATGAGCTGTATCTACTTCATTGATTTAAATTCCTGTTTCCACCAGGTGATGTGGCTTGTGTAAAGAATTAATAGTTAAAATGTACTAAGCCCTACTGTGTGCCATGTATTTAACAGAAATGATGTGAATTTCTCACAAAAATCAGGAGGCTTTCTCGCAAGAATCATCTCTAGCCTGTGCTTTTTGCCCCTTAGGGGCGGTGCCTCCTCACTGGCAGGATTGCAGGTTTGTGCTGAAGCTGGAAAAAGCATCTTTAGTTCCTAGAGGTGTTTCCTGCTACTCCCTAATCCTTTCTTCTGTGTGGAGAAGGGTTTCAACGCACTTCTTTCCCATGGCGCACCCTACATTCCGCCACGCCCATCTCTCCTGCACGGGTTCCCTTTGCATCTGCCGCAGGTTTAAATAGCGCTTTCACCTAAACCTTCAAATAACGGAGGACTAGTAGTTGTGACTTTATTTAGCATCGGGAATGTGGTGAGAAAAGGAAGGGCAGAAAGACTTGTTCTTTGGGGGTGCCGGATTTGGCGATGACATTTTCTTTCTCGGTCAGTCCTTTGGCTTCTTAATACTTCTCTCCTGCTGGCCTCTGTCTCTAAGTGCTCAGGCCAGGTGTGAATGGGGATTTCCCTTGCCTGGCTTCCTGCTGCCCCTGAACTAGGGGAGAAAGCGTGTTGATTGTGTGTGGAGAAGGAGAATCTGTTTCTGCTTCCTTCTCTGCCTCTCCATCAATGCATTCGTGGTCATTTTCCCACAGATCTACCTACGGTTAGTAACATCTTAACCCCATGGATATTAATTTTCTAAAGATCACACATTGGTGCAAGGAGCAGTTTTTTCACTGATTAGCATGATTTTGTAAGAAAGACTAGTGTGCCTCTAAGCAGAAATAAGCCAAGATTGTATTTGTAAATAAAACTGAATATAAAAGGAACATCATCGCAGTTTTGAAAACCTGTAATCCCCACGGAGAAATGATGTGAATTTGTGGCCGGCTTGGGCTACATAGTTGGGGCAGAAGCGTGTGTGTTGGGCGGCGAGGGGGGGTGGGACTGGCGAGGAGCTGATATGCAGTAAATTTTAGCAAATTAAAAAAGAAAAAGATGTATAATACACAGGAAAAAACTGAAAGGAAATATGGCATATATTAAAAGAGGTAACAGAGTGGAACTACAGATAACTCTATATATATATATTGGACAGCAAGGTAGTATAGTATATACATATATGTATATCTATATACATATATACACACACATACACACACACACACACACACACATATATATATACACATATATATGTATGTTGTTGTTGTTGTTGTTGTTAGGTGCCGTCGAGTCCGCATCCGACTCATAGCAACCCTCTGTACCACAGGGGAAACACTATTGTCAGTGCTTCTCTGCTGTTCATAGGGTTTTCAATGGCAGATTGATTTTTTGGCAGTGGGTTGCCAGGTCCTTCTCCCAAGCCTACAGTTTCTGGTGTTCCCAGGCGGTCTCCCATCTAGGTACTAACCAGGCCCGACCCTGCTTAGCTTCCGAGATCTGACGGGATCAGATGCCACAGGGCTACAGCTGCAGGCATATATATATATATATATATATATATATATATATGTATGTATGTATATGTATGTATATACTATACTACCTTGCTGTCCAATCTTATGAGATCTTGGAAGCTAAGCAGGCTCGAGCCTGGTTAGTACTTGGATGGGAGACCGTCTATGAATACTGAGTGCTGTGTTGTAGGCTTGGTAGAAGGACCTGATAGCCAGCTCCTGAAAAGATCAGACATCAAAAACCCTATGAATAGCAGAGAACCATTGACAGTAGTGTTGGGCATGGCACAGTGTCGAATAGTGTCTCATTCTATTCTACATAGGGTCGCTATGAGTCAGACTCTACTAGACCACACCTAAAACCAGTCTCTCTTTCTGTCTGTCAGTCTCTGTCTCTCTCTCTTTCCTCCCCCCCGTGTGGGTTTCTTTCTCTCTTTATATATGTATACACACGTGCACATATATAATTAGTTTTCTTTTTATCAATTTTTTAAAATGAGAAAAATATGGAAAAATTCATGAATTTGTGTCATCTTTGCCCAATGGCCATGCTAATTTCTGTATCATTCTGGTGTTAGTGTATGTGCTGCGAAACTGAGCAGCATTTTATTCTTATTTCTTTAAACTACAATCCCAAAATTTGGTCTTCATTTCTCAAATTTTCTACAATTGGTTTGAATTAATTTTAAATATCAATTTTATGAAATTGTTAGAGATTTCCTTAATGGCTTCACATGTAGCCAATTTTAGTGAATGAATCACAACGTACTCTCAAAGACTATATATACACAAAATATAATCCCTGTTTTGGGCTTTCTATCTTTATCTCCTTCTATATAAGTTTTTTTTTTTTTTTTTTTTTTTTTTTTTTTTTTTTTTTTTGGTACTAGGGGTTGAACCCAGGGCCTGGACCACTGAGCTACACCCCCAGGCCATTTTGTAGATTTTATTATTTTCTGAGACAGGGTCCCGCTAAGTTACACTGACTGTCTCTGGTCTTGAACTTTCGATACTCCTGCCTCCGCCTCCCCAGCTGCTGGGATTACAGGCATGCGCCACCATGCCCGGTTTATATAAGATTTCAAAATATTCTAAATCCTTAGCTAGGCATCGTGGCGCATGCCTGTAATCCCAGCAAATTGGGAGGTGGAGACAGGAGGATCATGAGTTTGAGGCAAGAGGTATCCTGAGTAATTTAGCAAGAGCCTGTCTCAAAAATAAAAATAAAAAATAAAAATGGGGCTGAGGGTTCAGCTCAGTGGTGCAGCATTTGCCCACCATGCACAAGACTCTAGGTTCAACTCCTTGGTATGTCAAACAAAATAGAACAAAACAAAACAGAAACAAAATAAGAAACAAATGTCCCTACATTGGGATTCCATTTCCATCTCACCCCAGTCAGAATGGCTATCATCAAGAAATCAAACTACCACCAAATCTGGTGAGGATGCATGAGAAGGGGCACCCTTGTACACTGTTGGTGGAATTGTAAATTAGTGCAGCCACTATGGAATTCAGTATGGAAGTTCCTCGAAACACTAAAAATAAACTGGGTGTGTTGGTGCACACCTGTAATCCCAGCTAGACTAGAGGCTGAGGAAGGAGAATTGCAAATTTGAGGCCTGTCTGAGCTACACAGTTAACGACTTTCTCAAAATAAAAATAAAAAATGGGCTGGGGATGTAGCTAGGCACTTGCCTAGAACAAAGTCATGGGTTCAATCCCCTGTACTGCAAACAAAACAAAATCTAAAAATAAAACTTCCATGTGATCCAGCTATACCACTCCTGGTACATATCTGAAGGAGTTAAGTCAACATATCACAGAGATACCTGCTTATCCATGTTAATTACTGCACTATTCACAGTAGCCAAGTTATGGAATCAGCCATCAGCCTAGATGCCCATTAATACATGAACAGATAAAGAAAATACAGTATATACACAGCATGGAGTTTTATTCAATTATAAAGAAGAATGAAATCATGTAATTTGCCAGAAAGTGACTAGAACTGGAGATCATAAGATGGGCACAGTGGTGTACACCTATAATCCTAGTGACTCAGGAGGCAGAGGCAGGAGGATAGCTAGCTGGAGGGCATAGGCTGTCTGTGTAAATTAGCAAAATCTCAAGATAGAAGGGGAAAAAAATGGACTGGGGGGTGCTCCTCTGTGGTAGGGTGATTGTAAGGTTTGTGCAACTTCTTGAGTTCAACCTCTTGGTACTGGAAAAAGAAAAAAGAAAAAAACAGAAGGAAAAAATAAATAAAAGAACTAGAGATAATCATGTTAAGCAAAAGAGGCCAGACTCAGAGAGACAGATATCACATATATTCTCTCATATGCAGAATATAGATTAAAAGCAAAAACATGAAAGTAGAAGGAGGGCTTTTATGGATGAGGAAGGAGATGAACAGGAGGGAAAGAAAGGGGATTAAAGAGGATAATGGGGGGTGAATGTGATCACAGTACACAGTATACACATATAAAAATGTCACAATGAAAGCCATTATTTTGTAAAATTGTCAGTGGCTATGGGGGAGAGGTACAGCCCAGTGGTGCTGCCCATGCAGCCTGAGAAGTTCACTCCTTAGGGATCTCTACTCAAATGGGGCTGGGTCCTTGGCTCCTTCACACTAAAGAATTTTAGGACAAGCCTGAGTGAAGCAAAGTTAATGAGCTTATTAATTAGGGATAAGAGACAGTTCGTGCTTTAGATTTAAATATGTACATTCAGAGAAAAAAAGACACGCAAGAAAAGAGCTGGGTGCTGTGGCAACTCCAGAGGCCAAGGCAGGTGGATCACAGGTTTGAGGTCACAGGCAGATGGCATAACTTAGTGAAACCCTGCCTGCCAAAATAAAAAATAAAAAAGAGGCTAGGGGGTGCAGCTCGGTGGTATAGTGCTTGCAAAAGTAGGCGCAGTGCCCTAAGATCAGCCCCTTAATTCCGGAATAAATAAATAAATAAATAAATAAATAAATAAAATAAAAAAAAAAGAAGAAAGAAGAAAAAGAATCCAAGACATCCAAGACTTGAGTGCAGGCTTCTCCAGAGAAAGAGAGAGACTAGCATTTAAGTGTCTGAATAATTGCTAAACTATTCTTATATATCTTCAAGAATTTCCTCTTTTGTTCATGAAATTGTAAGGTAGCTTTCCAAGTTACATTCTTTAGGTTTAGGGATGAGAGAGAAGTGCCAGGGAGACAGAACCATAGGCCAAATGGATTGAAGAAATAGGTTCCATTGTTTAGAGGACTTAAAAAATTAAGTAGAAATGTTTTGGTATACTTTCTATCCAAGGAATTTCTGCTTAGTAAAATGAGACTATACAGTGGGACTACACTTAGTCACTATGAAGTGACGTGAGAAAACTGAAAGTACTTTGAGAGACTCAGGAGTTGGGTAAGATAAAAAAATGTATTGCTATAGAAAAGTCAGGGGCTGGGATTTAGCTCAGTTGGTAGAGCGCTGCGCTGCAGTCTCTCAGGTCCCTAGTTCAATTCCCAGCACCGCAAAAATGGGAGAAGGGCCTGGCAATCCACTCCCAAGGCAATCCTGGAGCAGTCAGCCATTGAAAACCCTATGAAGGTCGCTATGAGTCAGATACTGACTCGATGGCACCTAACAACAACATAGCAAAGTCAGCCCACAGAAGTGAGTCTTCTCAGGACTGATCCTGAACCCCAGTTCTCTCGGGGTTATATAGTTCACAGGGTCAGGGTTTTCAGCTGGAACCACATGTGCACTGCCTACATGATCATCTGTAGGTGGGTTAATCTAGTTACCATAGAAATAGGCAGGTAACATCCACATGATACAAAAAATCGGGAAGTGGCTTAAGAGGGGGGAGCATTCAATAGACCGAGTTTAGCAATTGTAAGAAATCAGGAAAAGATTACAGGGTGGAGATAGGTAGATAAGAAGCAAGGAGACAGAGGTGGCCTACAGGATGGAATGTATAAGTTTTAAACGAGGAACATTAAGTTCTAGTAATTACATTTTAAGCAAACATTATAGCATCTTAACTTTTGATTTAAATTTTTCTGCAACAACAAGAAAATTGTCTGGGGATATGTTGACTGCAGAAATGGTTCATAATATTATTTGTGAGAGTCCCAGCAAAGCACAGATTATAGAAGAGACAGTAAAATTAAACTTGACTGTCACATGGATTTCTGTCCTAAGCATGGCTTATTGTTATTTTAACATTTTGTGTGATATTATTGCTCAAAATAATGTCTCTATTTTACAGCAATTTTCCTAGCAGTTGTGTCAAAATTCTTAACTCTCAGCTGGTAAGACTTAAACCAGATCTCAGGGTGGATAGGAAAAATCTAGGAGAGGGTACACTGACATGAAGGTGAGGCAGGATAGAGATATAGGGAAGTCTGGGGGACATGGATAGGGAAAGACCTTTCACCCCAGGATCTGGTTTGAATCTCACTAGCTGAGAGTTGGAAACTTTGACATAACTACCAAGAATATTGCTGTGAGGACTGACTCCATAGAGACATTATTAATATTAATATTAATATTATTTTGCCATACTAGGGAGTTGAACCCAGGGTCTGGCACTTGCATGCTTTGCAAGTGCTCTGCCACTGAGCTATACTCTAGCCCAGTTTTTTACTTTTTATTTTAAGACAGAGTTTCACTGAATTAAGCAGACTGCCTCTGGTCTCTAACTTGCGATCCTCCTGCATCTGCCTCCCAAGTTGCTGGGATTACAGGCATGAGCCACTGCACCTGGTTTGAGACATTATTTTTGAGAGGCATTTTAAATAATGAAAATGTTAAAATAGCAATAAGCCATGCTTGGAGTTAAAAATGTATATAACCTTTAAGTTTTGTCTTCCCCTCTGTAACTCTGTGCTTCGAGACATGTTCGGGCAACTCCCTGTGATTATTTTCTTAAACCAATATGATGTTTAATCTCATTTTATGAAAGGGAAATTCCTCCAATAGAAAAACTTAAGCAATAGAACTTTTTCTTTTGATCTTACTGGCACATCCTGAGCCTATGATGGGCCTTTCTAGGCTCATGTCAAATGAGCGGCCCAGAGCTAGGTGCATACAACTGATATCACAAGGGGCATGCCCTAGGTAAATAAAACTGGAGGGAAAACATGAGCTAGCTCTCTTTTTGGCTTCCTCCTCTTTGCTCTCTTGGTGAATCCTCATCTGTGTCTCGGACCCTCTCCCCCCCGCACCTCCCCCCCCCCACATGTATTCTAAAGTATGTACTTAATAAAATCTATAAGTTTGTTTCACTGTCTCTGGCTCGTTCTGAAATCCTTTTCTGTGAGGAAGCCAAGAACATGGCTTAACCTGAATGGAAGTCCCAACTAGGGAAACTCCTCAGACTAGTCGGACACGCTGGGCTGTACCTCTCTGCTGTGCCACCAGTGACAAAAACTGAAGACTTATTTTTATTTCATGTTATCATCCCCTCTCTGCTTATTTTCTTATATAGCCATATCATAATTTTATTAAACAAAAGTCAATATTTAGGATATTAAAACTATAAATTATTATTCAAAACTGAGCCATGTTGCTTGCCATGGTTACTTTTCTTGCATATCTTCTGTTTTCTCTTCAGTTAATAATTGTTTTTTGTTTGTTTAGTTGCTTTTCTTTTTATATTTATTTTTCTTGGTAATTTTTAATGTACAGCTTAATGGGTCTCATTATGACATTTCCATACATTCAATACACAGTACACTGCTTGTGTTCACTTCTGCCTTACCCTCTCATGAACCCCATCCCCCTCCGCTCTCTCTCCACCAATGGTCTCTCTTCTACTTGCATGCCTCTTTTTGAGTATATCTATTTACATATGTTTATCTCAATGTTGCCTTAAGAGCAACATCTTAATATTCCCTTTCTTTTCTCACATTACCCTTCTTCTTGCCCCCTCCCTATTCTTTAGTCCATTATCTTTTCCCACTTAAGGCCCATTTGCTTTCATGATCTATATGTTTTAATAATGAATTTATATTGAAATCTATCATCCACATACGAGAGAAAACATGTGATGTTTATCTTTCTAAGTCTGGCTTATTTCGCTTAAAATGATGATCGCTAGTTCCATCCATTTTCTAGCAAATGCCATCATTTTGTCCTTCATAACTGAGTAAAACACCACAGTGTATATATTCTACAATTTTTGTTTCCTGTGCTTTTGGGGTCCTTTCTGGAAAGTCCTTGCTTAATCTTATGTCTTGAAGTGTTTTCCCTGTTTTCCTCTAGCAGTTTCAAAGTTTCAGGTTTTACATTAAAGTCTTTGATCGATTTTGAACTGAGTTTTGTACAAAGTGTAAGAGAAGGATCTAATTTCAGTCTTCTGCTGGAGGATATCCAATTCTCCCAGCACCATTTGTTGAAAAGAGTGTCTTTTCTCTAAATTATGTTTTTGGCACCTTTGTCAAATATCAGGTATATGTATCTCCATGGGTTTATTTCTGGATTCTCTATTCTGTTCCATTGGCCTACATGTCTGTTTTTGTGCCAGTACCATGCATTTTTGTGTTACTATAGCCGCGTAGTATAATTTTAAGTCAGGAGTTCTGATGCCCCCCTTCATTGTTCTTTCTGCTCAGGTTTACTTTAGTGATTCAGGGCATTTTGTGCTTCCATATAGATTTTAGGATTGTTTTCTCTATTTCTGTGAACAATGTCGTTGGGATTTTGATGGGGATTGCATTAAATCTGTAGATTGCTTTTGGTAACATAGCCATTTTCACAATATTAATTCTTCTAATTTTCATGGGAGAGTGTTCTACCTTCTGATGTCTTCTTGAATTTCTTTCTTTAGTATTTTAAGGTTTTCATTGTAGAGATCTTTCACCTATTTGGTTAGGTTTATTCCCAGGTATGTTATTTGTTTTGAAATTGTTGTGAATAGGATTGATTTCTTGGTTTCTTTCTCCACCTGGTTGTTGTTGGGAGAAAGAAAAGCTAACTGATTTTTGAATGTTAATTTTATATCCTGCTACTTTGCTGAAAGTATTTATCAGCTTTAGAGTTTTCTGGTGGAGTCTTTAGGGCATTTTAAGTTTAGGGTCATGTCATCTGTAAATGGGGATAACTTGGCTTCTTCTTTTCCTATTTGTATCTCTCTATTTCTTTCTCTTGCCTTATTTCTGTGGCCAATAGTTCAATTCCTAGGTTGAGTAGCAGTGGAGACAGTGGACACACTTGTCTTGTTCCTGATTTTAGGGGAAATGCTTTTAGTTTTTCCTTATTTAGTATGATATTGATTGTGGGTTTTCATATATTGCCTTTATTATTTTGGAGTTGTTGTTGTTAGGCACTGTCCAGTTGAGTTTGACACATAGAGACCATATGTACAGCAGATCAAAACACTCCCCAGTTCTGTGCCAGGCACATGATCTTATTTATGTTTAAGCCCATTGTTGTAGACACTGTGACAATCCATCTGGTGGAGGGATTTCCGTTTTTTTCACTGACCTGCCACTCTCCCAAACATGATGTCTTTCTCCAGGGATTGGTCTCTCCTGACTACATGTCTGAAATATGTAAGACACAGTCTAGCCATCCTTGCTTCCAAGGAGCATTCTGGTTGCACTTCTTCTAGGACAGATCTGTTGGTTCTTTTGGTAGTCCATATTCAATTGTCGTCTCCAGCACCCTAATTCAAAAGCTTCAATTCTTTTCCTGTCTCCCTTGTTCTATGTCCAGCTTTCACAACCATAAGATGCGACTAAAAATACCATGGCATGAGTCAGGTGCATCTTCATCTTCAATGTGACATCTTTACTTTTCAATACTCTAAAGAGATCTTTTGTCACAGCTTTTCTCAAAGCAATGAGTGTTTTCATTTCTTGACTGCTGCTTCCATAGGTGTTGATTGTAAAGCCAAGTATAGCAAAATCATGGACAACTTTAATCTTTTCTCCATTTATTGTGAAGTTGCATATTGACCCAGTTGTAAGGATTTTTGTTTTGTTGATGTTCAGTTGCAATCCATACAGAGGTTATTTTCTTTGATCTTCATCAGTAAATGTTTTAAATCCTCTTCATTTTCAGTAGAGTTGTGTCATCTGCATAATGCAGTTTGTTAATGAGTCTTGCTCCAATCCTGATGCCGCGTTCTTCCTCATAAAGTCCAGCTTCTCGGATTATTTGCTCACCATATTGAAGAGATATGGTGAAAGTATACACCCCTGACACACACCTTTCTCAACTTTTAATCAGGCAGTGTTTCCTTGTTCTATTCAAACAGATGTTGGAGTATGCTCCTTTTATTTCTAGTTTTTTCAAGGCTTTTTATCATAAAAGGATGTTGAACTTTGTTGAAGATCTTTTCTGCATCTATTGATAGGATCATGTGGTTTCTGTTTCTGAGTCTGTTTATATGCTGTATTACATTTGTTGTCTTGTGTATGTTGAACTAGCTTTACATCCTTGGAATGAAATTAACTTGGTCATAGTGTGTGATTTTTTAATGTGTTGTTGAAGTTGATTTGTAAGTATTTTATTAAGGACTTTTACTTCTAGATTTATCAGGAATATTAGTCTGTAGTGTTCCTTTTTTGATGTTTCCTTACCTGGTTTTGCTATCAGGGTAATACTGATTTCGTAGAATGAGTATGGTAGTGTTCTTTCCATTTGTATTTTGTGGAATAGTTTGAGGAACATTGGTATAATTCTTCTTTAAAGATCTTGTAGAATTCAGCAGTGAATTCATCTCGTCCAGGGCTTCTCTTTGTTGGGAGACTATTACTGCTTCAGTTTTGCTTCTCCTTATAGGTCTTTTTAAGTTGTTTATATCCTCTTGACTTAATTTTGGCAGGTCATATGTGTCTAGGAACTTACCATCTTGTCTAAGTTTTTCAGTTTTGTGAAATATAATTTTTCAAAATATTTCCTAATGATTCTCTGGATTTCATTGGTATTTTTTGTAATGTTCCCTTTTTCATCTTTAGTTTTCTTGATTTGAGTCTTCCCTCTCTTTCCTTTGGTTAGTTTGGCTAAGGGTTTATTGATCTTGTTTGTCTTTTCAACAAACTGGCTCTTTGTTTCATCAATTCTTTTTATTGTTCTTTGTGTCCATTTCATTAATTTCTGCTCTGATCTTTAGTATTTCTTTCTGTCTACTGGTTTTGGGTTTTGTTTGTTCTTTTTTTCAAATAGTTTGAGGTGCATTATTGTTTGTTTGAGGCTGCTCTAATGTTTTTAATGTACGCACTCATTGCTACAAATTTTCCTCTTAGAAAACAACCTTTGATATATACCCAAGGTTCTTGTAGATTGTGTTTTCATATTCATTTGATTCTAAGAATTTCTAAATTTCCTCTCTGATTTCTTCAAGTACCCATTGGTCATTTAAGAATGTTTGTTTATTCTCTATGTATTTGTATGTTGTTGTTGTTAGGTGCTGTTGAGTCAGTGTCCGACTCATAGTGACCCTGCATACAATAAGTGAAACACTATTGTCTCTGCTGTTCATAGGGTTTTCAATGGCAGATCGATTTTTAGAAGTGGGTTGCTGGGTCTGTCTCCCAAGCCTACAGCACCTGGTGTTCCCAGGTGGTCTCCCATCCACGTACCAAGTACATCCCAGAACCTACCCTTCTTATCTTCCAAGATCTGACAGGACCAGATGACACAGGGCTATGGCTGTAGGCATGTATTTGTATAGTTTTTGTAAATTCCAGGTTTATTCTTTTGTGGTCTGGTAAGATACATGAAATTATTTTGATTTTTCTGTATTTGTTAAGACTTGATTTATGCACTACAATGTGATCTATTTTAGATAAAGTTCGATGGGCTATTGAGAAGAATGTGTATTCTGTAGCTTTTGGGTGTCTATTAAGTCTATTTGATCTACTGTGGTGTTTAATGCTGAAGTTTCTTTTCTTTTTTTATGCCTGATTGTTCTACCTATTGAGAGTTGGGTATTGACGTCACCCACTATTACTGCATCTGGACCTATCTGTCTCTTTAAGTCTAGTAGATTTTTTTTTTTAATGAAGTTGGGTACACCAATGTTCAGTATATATATTTATAATTGTTATACTTTCTTGGTCAATTGTTCCCTTTATTAATATGTAATGACCTTCTTTGTGTCTTTGCACTAATTTTAACTTGAAGTCTACTTTGTCTGATATAATGATGGCTATTCCTCCTTTTTTTATTGGCTTCCAGTTGCTTGGTATATCAATTTCCCTCCTCTCACTTTCAGTCTGTGGTGTCCTTGCTAGTGAGACATGTTTCTTGCAGACAACAAATTGTTGGGTCTTGTTTTTCAATCCAGTAAGCTAATCTATGTCTTTTGATTGGAGAGTTAAGACCATACACATTTAGGGATATTATTGATAGAGGCTTATTGGTTGTTGTGTTGGGTTTTCTTGGTTGGTTTATAAACTATTAATTTTTTTCTTTCTCCCTTACTTATATTCTAGATTTTCTGGGCTTTTGAGTTAGACATGATATATTCTTTCCTACTTTCATTAGTTTGTCTGTTGTTCCCATGAAGTTTATTCTTTCCTGTGATCTCATGGTGAAGCCTATATTTCTTCCTCCTGTGTGTGTAGGATTCCTGTAAGTATCTTCTACAGTGCTTGCTTGATGGTCATTTATTGTTTATAGTGTGTTTGTCTTGGAACTTTTTTGATCTCTCCTCCCATTTTAAATAATAACTTTGCTAGATATAATCTTGGTTGGCAATTATTTTCAGGACTTGAAGTATATCTTTCCATCCTTTGCTGGAATTTAGGATTTGTGATGAGAAGTGTGATGTAATTCTGATGGATTTTCCTTCGTAAGTGAGTTGATGTCTTTCTCTTGCAGATTTTAATATTGTTTCTTTGTTCTGTAATCTTGGCATTTTAATTATGTGTTGCAGTGTGGTTCTTTTCTTGTCATGTCTGGTGTTCTAAATGCCTCTTGTGGTTGGATGTCCATTTCTTTCTCCAGATTTGGGGAATTTTCTTCTATAATCTCACTGAACAAGTTTTCTATGCCTTTAGTTTTGATCTCACTCCTTTTACCTCATGGATTCTTAGGTTTGGTCTCTGGATCATGTTCAAAGTTCTTGAAAATTGTGGCCATGTTTTTTAATTTTTTTTCTTTGCAGATATCTGAATGTAGTATACCCTTAATCGTATCCTCTATCCCTGATATTCTATCTTCTGCTTCATATAGTCTATCTGTGATGCTTTTCCCTGTGCTTTTTATTTAGCTTATTGAGTTCTTCATTTAAAATACTTCTGTTTGTTTTTTTCCCTCAAAATCTCAATTTCCTTGCTGAATTTTTCATCCATTTTGCTGACTTTGTCTTCTACATTGTTAACTTTCTGACCTAGGTCCTGTATTGATTTACTTATTTTATCCATTTGCTTGTGTTCTCTTTGAAGTCATTGATCATTTTTACAAGCAAACTTTTAAATTCTTTGTCTGACATTTCAACTGTTTCAGTATCTTTGGATTTTGTGGTTAAAGAATCATGGTCTTTTGGAGGAGATTGATTGCCTTGGGTTTTCATGTTACTTGTATTTCTTATTTGTGATTTGTTCATCTTTATGGGTGGATATCATTTCCCATTTTATTTGGAGATCTTAGTGAGTGGTTTCTCTTGAGATCACTATCTCCAGTGCCACTCTCCCTTTGGATGAGGGCTCCATTTCCACTTCCCTACTGGAAGCCACAGCTGGAGATGTGTCTTGGTTAGTCCTTATTGTTTAGCTCCATTTTGCTACTTCAGACCATCCAATACCCTCCTTTGTGGTTGTGTATTTCTCTATACCTTTTTCTATGAAAAAGACTGCATCCCTTCCTATTCTACCACCCCACCTTTTTTTGAGGTACTGGGGTCTGAACCCAGGGCCTCACACTTGCATGCTTTGCAAGTGCTGGACCACTGAGCTGCACCCCCAGTCCATTTTTTTTACTTTTTTTGAGACAGGATCTCAGTAAGTTATGCAGACTGCCTCTTATCTTGAACATGTGATCCTCCTGCCCCCGCCTCTCAGGCCACTGGGATTACAGGTGTGCACCACTGGGCCCAGCTCACACCTTTGTTCTTACAACATAGTTGCTTAATTTTCAGTGGATGCCCCCTGTATTCTTTGCCAGTTGCCTAAATCTCCACTTGGTGGACATACTTATTTTCTCAATATTATCTTTTCAATTAGTTCTTCCTGAATCCTTCCAACATATATCCATCTGGAATTGTTAACCTCTACAGTATGCAGAGCTATCACCCTGGGATCTCCTTGACCCCCAAGTGGGGAATTTTTTTACCTCTATATTTCCTGTTTCCTGGGTATTTTCTGGTTTTATTTCATTATAGTAATTAGTTAATATATTGATTAATTGTATTGAGCATCCTCCGCATTTTGTTTGAATATGAAATGTCCCTCAGAAGCCCACATATTGGGGGTTTGAATGCCAGCTGATGTGCTTTTGGGAAGTGATTGAATCTAAAATGCTCTTACATAATCAATGGTTTAATCCTGTGAAGGATTTGTAACGTTATGGGATTATTGAGAGGTGGTGGGGACTCAGGAGTTAGGGGTTGCTTGGAGGAGGTAGGTCACTGGGAGTATATCTTTGAAGGGTATCTTGCTCTGGCCTCTTCCTGTCTGTTTTTCTGTTTCCACTGACCATGGGATGAGCCACTTTGCTCTGCCACATGCTACCTGCCATGATGCTCTGCCTCACCATGGGCCCAGGAATAGAGCCAAGTGACCATGGACTGAAACATCTGAAACCATGAGCCAACATAAATCTTTCCTCCCTTAAGTTGTTTATTCAGGTATTTGATCACAGCAATGAAATAATTCACTCTTTATGTAGAAAGATACCCTCAATTTCAAATATGACTGGTATCCCTCTGTTTCACTTCTTAAGAATGGGTCTCCTGTCTTACATTGGTAAGAGTGTAAGGGAAAGAGTGGTTGCCTGACTGTGCAGTAGTGGGAGACATAGAGATTTAACTTGAACAGACTTCTGGTTAATTCTGTGTTTTTAGTTCATCTACACACTTCCAGGGGCATTCTGTGTTGCCAGTTCTCTGGCCTTTTGGATGCTCTTTGGAGTGAATCTGGTTGATTATCAATATCTCCCACTTGGCCTGCCTCCTGCTTTTTAGCTTCGAGTACTTTGTTGCTATTAAAATATTTCCTGTTCAGCCAGGTGCAATGGCTCACACCTGGAATCTCAGTGACTAGGGTGGTAGAGGCAGGAGGATTGAGAGTTCAAGGCTAGAGGCAACCTGCATAATGTAGTGAGACCTTGATGCAAAATTAAAAAAAAAAAATGGGCTGAAGGTGTAGTCCAGTGGTAGAACACTTGCAAAGTACAGGTGAGGTCCTGAGTTCAATGCTCAGGTACTGAAAAAAAAATCCTGTCCTTTCCATTCTGGTGGGGCATCCATTTTCTTTATTTTATAAAAGTCTCCTGTCATTTTTGCAGAGTTTCAGGAAGAAGCAAAATTAAATGCTTATTTTTTAATATGCTATCTTTAACTGGGAGTACCAGCTGTTTTTTTTGAAAATACCCAAAAATGATTGCAATTCTAATTTTTTCATACTCTATTTATTTAGACTTTCCAGCATTTTAAAAACAATTCTTTTGCATACTATTGCTTCCTTATTCTGTTCATTCCTTTTAGATTTATCTTTTATCATTTAGTAGTTCCTTTTATAAGGGACCAATGGTAGTAAATTTCTAAATGTCTAAAGATTTCTAACTTCCCCTGACTTGCAAATGATATTTTGTCTGAGTTTAGAAATTTAGATTCTCAATTATGTTTCTGCAGCATGTGGAAGATACCTCATCGTCTTCTAGTATTTATTTTTGCTTATAAGTTTTTTTCTTGTCTTTAAAAAAACCTTTTCCATTTTTTTATTGAAATCTGATTTCTGTATTTGTTTGCTTTAGAATTTTTTCTTAGTTCTTGTAAAATGCTGTCTTCCCAAATTTTAACAGAATAATCTCATCCTGAGTTGGACCCAACTTGACAGCACCTAACAACAACAACAATACAAAGCTGAGTTCATTCCTTACCACAATAAGGGGGAATGCTAACTTGACAGTGTCTCTGAGAAGGAAAGTCTGATTTATTGAGATTTTGAAATTTGGTTTAAGACTGGTATTTCAAGTAGGAACTTGACTAGAATTGGGTAATTATCACAATATAATAGTTTAGGATTTGTGGAAAAAGCAAAGTGAGAATTTTGAGATTAGGAGTTCAGAGTTGTGGGATATAACTGTAAATTGATGCTTTCTTGAGTGTCTAAGCCTTTTGCTAATTTCCTAAGATGAACAATGAATCTATTGGCAACTTTTCCTTCTTGAACAAGTCTCTTGGGGTTGCAGAGTGAAGCTAATGAAGACAGTGGAGCAGTGAGGTCATTTTTAACTCAGACAGCAAGCTGTGTGGGGGTAGGTGTCATTGCCCTTCTGACTATTCTTCATCCTGAATTAAAGGACAGGCCGTTAGAGTCTGGGGAGTGATCCCAGAAGATTTTTGCTGCTGTTTGAGTTATCACAGTCATGTATCAAGTTGCTGAGAATGGCTAGTTAACCTCCAAGGTTCTGAGAGTGTTTGTTTCAATTTCCATAAGCATCCAGTTTTCTTGTTCTTTTTGTTAGATGATTATTTTTTGCATTATTTGATCAGACATCCTTGTGCCTCCGTATTTAAGACTCCAGAGACAATCTGTGTTTGTCAACTGGTGAGTTCCTGTGACAGAGAAACTGACCAAAGCAAACTCTAGAAGGAAATATTGGAGGCTCACAGTTAGAAGATCATGCCATAAAGCCAGTGAGGCAGGCATGGTGGCAACATAGCAGAAGTGCCTTGTTTGATGGCTTTCCTGAGCTTCATGATCAGGAAGCAGCGGGAGCAACTGGAGCCACAGGTCTGGGTAAAAACCTGCAAAGGCCTGCATCCAGTACAGTGACCCACTGACTCATTTCTGCCAAGCTAGATCCCACCTCTCAAAGTCCTATAACCTCTAGGAAAGTGCCACCAGGTAGGCATCAAGCATTCAAACTCATAACCTTTGGAGGACATTTAGATTAAAACAATAACACCATCTGAATGACACAACACAGACAAACATACTAAGAGAAAGGTCAGTTTCAGAGTTGTAGTGTCTTTCTCAGTCAGGAGCCATGAATGCCCAAATTAAAGGCTTAGGTCACATCTCTAATGTGAAGATCTTGCAAAATCAAATTTGGTGTTTTTAGCTGAATTACCAAATTTTCTGATTTTGTTGTTTGTTTCTCAGACCTCCAATGTCATATTAAAAACTCTAGAGAATATTATAGAAGTCTTCAAAAGTGTAAGTACAATGTTCTTCCCTGAAAAGAGTGCCTAATACCCAGGAGAGGACAATATTAAATCTAAGCTTCATTTTGCACCACTGCTTGTCTAATTTCATGAACCTCTCAGGTTGGGCATTCCATAGCCTTGGTGGCACTGTCTTATGTGCCTGATCCATTCTAGGATATAACTTGTTTTTCAGGCCTCGTGTAAACCATTTGGGGAGGAAAGACAGCAAACCAGAATTCTCCTCAACTGGGTAAGATGTAGGTTTTAAAGTAAAATTAAGGCCCAGTTTTCCCTCTACTTAAGTCATCTAATAATCTCTTTTCCACAGAGGGGGAAATAAGAGGTCAAAATGGACCCTAGTGGCATTAGTGACCCTCCTAAAAGTGAGCATTCATTTATCAAGGTAACATGTTTCTGTCCAGATTGAAGAGATCAGTCACTGAATGTGTCACAAATTCAATCTTGTCATTAGAACCACCTACCATCTATTTTCTCTGCAGCCATATCACCTTGGCATCTGATCTCATTAGGTCTCAGAAACTAAGCAGGGTTGGGTCTGGTTAGTCCTTGGATGGGAGACTGTCTGGTAATACTGGGTGCTGCAATGTTGGAAGAAGTACTCAGCAGCCCACTCCTGAAACAATCAGCCATTGAAAGCCCTTTGAACAGTAGCAAAGCACTGGCACAGTGCTGGGCATGGCAGAGTGTAGGGAAGAATTGGGAGGAAATTGGCAAAAACTCCCAAACTGGGAAAATGGCGTTTGAATATCTGGTTTGTAAGTTAGAAATCTAGGGAAAATGAAAGAAACTTGGTTGCATGTTTGTACAAAACCCTTCCTGATTGGACAATTGGACTGAAAGCTGATTTGCTCAGGCCATTCCATGGGCGAACTATATAAAGAGCTGCGCCGCGGCAGCTCGACCTTTTTTGGCACAGCCTTTCTGGCACCCCTTTCTGCGCCTTCTCGCCTGTCCCTGCCGGGACCACAGATGAGGAAGCGCCTCTCCCGCTGCTCTCCCCCGGACCTTTGATGAGGAAAAAACACTCTCCCTTTGCAATCCTCAACAAGGAAAAGAAACTGCTCTCCCGTCTGATCACCGAGGAAGCAACAGCTGCCTCCTCCTGACCACCGAGACGACCAACACAGGCGTTTGCCCCTGGAAGACAAAAGTGCCAGAGGCTTTTCCTTTCTCCTGTCTCCGCCAGGGTCCCGAGGGCCGCAGGACTCTGCACCCTCACCTGAGGGTCTCAAGTGAATTGTGTTTAGTATCTGTGTGTGCGGCCGCGCAGCCCGTCCGAACCTCCAGGCCAGACCGGGAGGCGCACGCCCAACAGCAGAGGTCAGGGAGTGTATCCTTCTGTACATAGGGTCACTATGAGTCGGACCCAAAATGGTGGTACCTACCAACAATCATTTATTTTGGCCAAAATAACCTTATAGGATTATCCAACAGTTTTAATTTTAATTTTTATCTTTTGCACTGGGGATTAAACCCAGGCCTTTGCCCATGCTAGGTAAGCACTCTACAGTTCAAGCTACAGCCCCACCCTGTGGCTATAACATTTGATACCATCAATTATATTTGACATCAGGCAATGAAATCTGTGGCATCATGATCATTAGATAGGCATAGGGCAGATTTTTCAATCTTGGCATTATTGACATTTTAGACCAGGTAATTCCTTTATTGTGGGTGTATTGTGTGATATGTCTGCAGCCACAGCACCCTAGCATCTGATCCCACCTAATCTCAGAAACTAAGCAGGGTCGGCCTGGTTAGTCCTTGCATGGGAGACCACCTGGGAACACCAGGTACTGTATGCTAGGGAGAAGGACCTGGCAATCCACTTCTGAAACAATCTGCCATTGAAAATCCTATGAATAGCAGAGGAGCACTGCTGAGTGTGGTACAGTGTTCAGAGGTGTTTCTTTCTGTTGTACATAGGGTCTCTATGAATTGGACCTGACTCATGGCACCTACCAATTGTGTAATACAGAATTTGACTGTCTTTTATCCCTGTTTCTGGGTAGGAGATTAAATCCTTGATATTTCAGAGGAACAGGAGTGTTTTTTATGCTAATATTGTTATTGTTAGGTGTCCTTGAGTTGGTGTCTGACTCATAGTGACCCTATCTACAATAGGCAAAACCGTATTGTTAGTGTTTCTCTGCTATTCATAGGGTTTTCATGGGTGATTGTTTTGGGAGGGAGCTGCTGGGTCTTTCTCCCAAGCCTACAGCACTCAGTATTCCCTGACAGTCTCCCATCCCAAACGGAAAGTAGCACATCTTTTACAAGGTGTATGAAAACGAGATAACATCTAAATACTATAATGTGCTGCATGATGACATTTCAGTCAATGACAGACTGCAGGTCACAGGCTGTATGCAACCCAGGATAGCTAGTAATGCAGTCCCCCTAAATCTTTTAACATTGTATGTTTTTTGTATTTATTTCCTTCATGACCCCATGGAGGTTCTAGATGAAAATGTTTACTTGTCTTTTCTAGCTTCTGGAGGCCACCTGTATTTCTAGGCTCATAATGCATTCTTTTATTTTTATTTATTTTTCCTTCATTTTAAAGCCAGCAACGTCATGTTTTCAAATTATTTTCACCCTGTACTTCTGTCATCAGATTGCTTTTTCTTTGCCTGTGATCTTCTTGTCTCCTTTGTAAGGATGCTTGTGAATACATTGGGTCCACCTGAAAAATCCAATAGACGCTATTTTTGAGTACTTAGCTGAATCATATCTTCAAAGTCCCTCTTGTCATGTGTATTAGTTACTTTTGAATCTCTGTGACCAAAATACCTGAAATAGACAGCTGAAAAGAGGAAGGATTTATTTTAGCTCATTATTTTAGAAGGTTCAGCACATGGTTGCTTTACCCCATGTGCTTGAGCAGAACATCATGGCTGCAAGAGAGTGTGGTGGAGGAGGCTTTTCATATATGGGGAACAGAAAGCAGAGAGAAGGGGATGCTCACATTTAGTTGGCTTTTTCCTTTCCCTCCTTTTATTCTGTCTTGGCTTGTAGCCCATGGGGTGATGGCCTGAACATTCAAGGTGAGCCTTACTTTCTCAGTTAATCCTCTCTGGAAACCTCATCACAAACATACCCAGAAGCACACCTCACCAATCTCCTAGGTGATTCCAAATTTAGTCCCATTGACAATGAAGATTAACCATCACACCATGTAAAGTACCATATCCATAGGTTTCTGGAATTAGGGTGTGGACATATTGGAGAGGTGATACAGACCTAAACCCAAGTATGAGCCTTGGTAGTTTTGTGGTTGTGATAGCTGTTAACAGTACCTGATAGTGTTGTTTCCATCATGGCTCTGTAGGACCCCAAATTAGGATCTTTGAGGAGAGAGGCCCCAGAGAGACACTGAGTTGCGGATCAATGCAATAAACATGAGGCTTTATTTCAGGCGCCGGGGTCAACCCTCCATAGAGTCTCCCTAGCAAGGGAAGGAAGGCAACCCCAAAGGAGAGGGGCTTGGGGTTTTTATATAGTTTAAGGGGTGGCAAGAAGGCACAAGGAAACTAAGTTTCAACCGTCCTTCCTCTTCAGAGAACCTCCCCCACCCCAGGTCAGGAAATTGAAACTTGAGCAGACTTAATTATACAGGAACTTTAAACAAGCATTGTAACACTTGAAGTAAACATTTTGAATTGTTAGTGAGCTCCAAGCATTCTTAGGGAGGGGGAGGAGGAGGTGGTAGTGTCCTTCAGCTCAAGGGCTATCTTTCTGTAATGTCCTCGAAAAGGCCAGGTTTCCAGATTTTAAATCATGCAAGCATTGTTTAGAGTGATATTGAAGAAAGATTATTCTTACCTGTCAATGATAAAACTGGGTATATTGCATGAGTTCCTTGAAATGTTTGACTATGTCTGCCAATCATAGGGTAAGATCTAGACTTGGAGGTGATATATCTAGACTTGTGCACCAGCAAGTTACTAACTCACAGGTTGAGTCAGTTGAGCCACAGAAGTATTGGGCTTATTATTATTAAAACCAATACCTTAGGCCATAGAAGTTTGAGAGTCTCAAGGAATTTTGTTAATTTGAGTTTCAGAAGTCCATTTTTTCTTTCTATATTTTCTGAATATTGAGGTTGATATGGACAGTGAAGTATTTGAGTGTGGCAGGCTTTAAAAGATCCTTAATATCAGTCCCAGTAAAATGAATACTCCTGATACTAGAATGATAGGTTGAAATTCTCTGGGTTGGAAACCCAATTTCAAGTATTTTTTTCCTCCACAAATTTCTCTTTGTCCTGTCTAGACTTCCTAAAGTTTTTGACAATAGCTCTCAGATAGGAGAGAGATAAGAGCTTAAAGTCAGCTGTAAGGACTTTCACTTGTTCAAGGGGCAGTTTAATTTTAAGAGTTATCGATTTCTGAGGATTTCTGGTTATCCAGGAGGGGAAGGGAATGGATCAGAGAGAAGGACAGGGGCAGATGGAAACTGAGGAACATAGAATGTGGGTGGGATGAAGAAAAGTAGAATAAAGGCTATTAGGTTTGGAGATGAGTTTTAGGGAGATCTAAAAGAGATTATTTTAAGCGCCTCCTCCCTTTTAATTTTTACTTTGGCTTAATAAGGAAGAAATTTTGAAATCTGAATTTCTTTTAGGTGCTTGCTCATACCAGTGAAAAAATGTAGACTGTTAGATGTTTGATTTCTTAAAATTCTAATATGCCTCTGAAATAAAGAATTTTATTTATATCATATGCAAGTTCAAACTGAAGCTGAAGGAAATTAGAACAAGTATAAGAGAGCCACGGTATGACCTTGAGTATATCCCACCTGAGTTCAGAGACCACCTCAAAAATAGGTTTAATGCATTAGACACAAATGACAGGAGACCAGAAGAGTTGTGGCACGATATAAAAGATATCATTCAAGAAAGAAGCAAAAAGTTCTTAAAAAGACAAGAAAAAAAGAAAAGACCAAATTACATGTCCAAAGAGACACTGGACCTTGCCCTTGAACGTAGAGCAGCTAAAGCAAAAGGAAGACATGATGAAGTTAAGGAACTAAACAGGAGATTTCAGAAGGCAGCTCGAGAAGACAAAAACAAATATTATAATGACATGTGCAAGGAGCTGGAGGCAGAAAACCAAAAGGGAAGAACACGCTCTGTGTTTCTCAAGCTTAAGGAAGTGAAGAAAAATTTCAAGCCTCAAGTGGCAGTAGTGAAAGATTCTACAGGGAAAATATTAAATGATGCAGAAAACATCAAAAGAAGATGGGAAGAATACACAGAGTCATTATACAAGAAAGAATTGGTAGATGACCAACCATTCCAAGAGGTTGCATATGAAGAGGAACCAATGGTGTTGAAGGACGAAGTGGAAGCTGCCTTGAAAGAACTGGCGAAACAC